>JMFS01008403.1:0-22164 GCA_000699545.1 Podiceps cristatus | reverse complement strand
AACATTCTATGATTCTATGATTCTATATTCGGAATAGTTGTATTCTTTCTGCCTTTGTTGTGCTACTTCATCAAAGCCGGGTGACTTAACTATTACTGTGTATGTGGTCTCAAACAGAAATAGACTTTTCGTATATATCTCAGAAATAGGAAGTTTGCTCACATAGGCTTCGAAATATTTAAGACAGTTTTTGTATTTTTTTACTGAACAACAAAGTCTATACAAAACTACAGTAGTGGCTTGAATTGGATAGTTCTGTCAGTGTGGCAACATTTGGTTATGAAGAGAGAAAGCAATGACATTTATAAAATGTTTATTTGAAAAATCTGTATGACACTGCATTAAATTTTATTTGTAGATGTGCATTATTTCTTACGTAATATAGGATTTTTAAAGAGAAATTGCTTTATCTGAAGAACTACTCTCAGTGCCTCACTTTTCTCTTTTTTGAAAAAAAAAAGTGAAAACTGAAGACATTGGTAGTAAAATACTATTTATTGAGAGAACAAAAGTTTGAGTATTTAATATAATTTGGTGTGAAAAGTATTAGATAAAACATTCACAACATAGTCAATAATGCATTCCATACAATTGCAGGTGGGAAAATACCACCTTTTTAGTGTGACTTTTAGGTAGGCTTTAAGAATTCTGTTAACTAAAAGGGGAAAAAATGAAAGCAACAGGAACAAATCAGAAGGATATGTAACTCACTTTCTCTCTTCCTCCCTTTCCCATCTTGCAAACTGCTTAATTACAGAGATCTTGGAGAACTTATTCTGAAGAACATATCTAAGGTGTAAGCACTGTCTTTAATAAGCAACTTTTGAAGTAAAAATGAAAGAAATATTGTTCTGTTTTGGTAATTAAAAACTATACCTTAATTTAACTAAGAAGTAGTACATCTAAAAATGTCATCTATATTCTTTTTAAGATCTTGTATGCCAAGTATTAGCAAGTCATCTGGCAATTTTTAGAAACATAACAGGATTGTTTCATTTTAAGCACCTAGAAAATGAGTAACAACCCTTGTCACAGAACAACATTTTGATTTTGATAATTTATCCAACTTTTCACAGGAATTTCTATGAGAAAGAACATACAGGCGTTAACCTGGTCATCCTTTTTATTTGTGTTATTTATGGCATATCTTCCAGCTTCAGTGATCACAAAGATAGAAGTTCTTGAGTCAACAGTTTTTATTAAGCAACCTAGATACGTTTTTTGATTGATGGCTGAAAGAGGTAGAATTCTTGTGGGAGAGACTTGGAGGGCAGTATTTTGAAAACAGTGTAGTTAAAGGCAGCATCCCTTGCAGTTATGCCCTCCCATTTCTCATACTTCATGTATTAATGTTTAGGCCACTGTGTGCCTGGTATTGCCTCAGTTCCTTTCAGTTATGTAAAACTACGATGCTGTTCTCAACCACATCAGAGACACGAGAGTCTCATGTCTTCTGTGGTTTTGGCACTTAATTTTCTCATTAGTTTCAAGAAGAATCCACACATATCTTCCTATTGTTTTCTTGTCATTTTTGTCTGTTTTTTCATTCCTCTGCATCTGTATTTCCAAATAACCTCTTACTCAACATGAGGCAGTAATATGCAAATTAACGTTTTGAGAATTGACTCAGAAACACAGACATAGGAGGTGACATGGTTCTGAGATTCAATGGAGAAGCATCTTTCTGACTGGTATATTCTGTGCCACTCACTCAGGTTCTCGTTCAGAGTGAGGTTTGCGAAGTGCCTGATGAAGCTGAACCTCTGGATTTAATCATAACCCGTGTCCTGAAATCCTGCCTTGGGACTTTGCTTTGTCGAGGTCCACATCCTTTCTGTCGGCAGGCTATTCTGAGTGCAGGAGCTGGTATTTTCCAAAGAAGTTTGATGTCAGGAAATATTTTTCATTATTCTTTCAAAATACTGTCTTGAGTGTGCTGAGGTTTCCTCAGCTCCAGTAGTCACTCCTGTTGTGCTCTGAGTACACTTAGTTAACACAGAACTTGCTGCTCAGGTCACTCATGCATCTGAGTAAGTTGAAGGACCACCGATAGCCTCCTGGTACAAGGAGGAGAGGAGTCAAGCAGACACTCCTGGAGGTGGCAGAGGTTAGTCGTCAGTACTTAAAGCCCCTTCGAACATACTTGTTGAGTATGAAATGGTGCCAAAGTGGCTCAGTCTCCATCAGGTTGCCTTTTCTGCTTCTGCTTGTCAGAGGTATTTTCGATTTAAAACATGCTACGTGTGATGCATCTGCCAAACAGCAAACATCCTCTCTGCAATTCAGTTGTCCCAGGACAACCCATTCATTTTCTTGCAGTTAGACAATAGGGAGCCTTTCAGAGATGTGTCCTTATTTTTGGTAAGGTGTTTGCCAAGTGCCTTGTCTAGGTGTCTCTGCAGGCCCCAGCTAGTAGATGCCTTTACCGTAAGGCACATCGTGCTCATTTCTGACACTTCCAGTTCCTTTTAGCAAAAAGTCTTTGGACACTTACTTTCTTTCCCTGCTTCCCAAGACCTCCAGATAGCATGCATCAGAATAAGGATTATCTACACGGAAGATACTAGCTGTTATCACTGAATGCTGCAATATCTCTCTTATTGTGATCCCTCCAGCCGGACTAATGCTTGTCATACATCTTTGTGAAGTACCAACCTCATCCTGTCCCTGACATTTAAAGGTCTAGGGTCATCACTTTCCACATTTTCAGCATCACAGCATGACTGCATCTTTAATTAGGAATACCTAATGTTTCAAGGCTTTGTCTCTTACATTGGATTACAAATTCTAGGTAAATTCAGCAGAGACAATTACAGGGATTTTCTTTTCCATTTATGCAACTATTTTCCTGGAACTTACTATAACCCAGTTATCTCTGAGTCTTCTACCCTTTTGCAAAACTTGGCTGAAATTGGGAAGAGGGTGCTTCTGGGGCAGCGTGGAGAAAGACAGATACACAGACAACTGTTGCATTAGGCCTGTTTCTGGAAAGTAGACTGAAAAGCAGGAGCAGAAAAAAAACTAAAGTAGAGGACCAGAAGATGAGAAGAGAGAAGGCAATTAATGTCTTAAATAGAAAAGAGATTTGTATAAAAAAGAGCAGGAAATAAGTTTTCTTTTAACTTACATTCCACATATTTGTGCTTTAAAGAAGAAAAGGCCATAGGCACTGAGGAAGACGATGGTGTTATAGGTGGGATGTCACTGTTGTCCAATTATGCTATGGTGAAAAGCCTTTTTTCTGAAAGGAAAGATTATTTAGTCCTGCTTTGCTGCCCTCCTAAATTTGTATGTAACAAAATATTCTCAGCCAAAATACTTTGTCTCTCCTGGGCTCCATCATGAATTTGCCGGTGCACTTTGAGTAAGAGCTGTGAAGTTTTAGGAATTCAAAGATGGAAATGGCATCCTTCAGATTAATTTGATCTGATCTGTTGGCTGCTTTGAAGGTTTGGGTGAGGGAGTGACTAAGGAGTTTCCATTGTGTACTCCTGGATGTTTCCATTGTGTACTCCTGGATGTGGAGTATGGGGGAAGCACGCAGATGCTTTTTATTCAAACAAGACTTTGTATTGCAAGCTTGAGAATACCTAACACATTCTGGATCATGCGTGCTCTGGTACATATACTCCAGGGTACATGGTAAAAGGAAGTAGAATGTAATCACTTAGGTGGTGTTTTTCAAGGAGAGAAAAACAAAAGTTTAACAGTGCTTTTGTAGTTGCAAATCATAGGTGTACAGGAAGCAGTATGTGCCTGCATTACCCTGAAGTATCTTAATGATGTATCGAGCATGAGGTAGTCGGGCGTGAAACCTTTACAGGTTGAGTTATACCAGCAAAAAACTGATTTACACTTTAGGTTTAAGCAATGAAAGATTTAAAACAAAACAAAACAAACATTTACAGTTAATGGACATTTACAGTTGACAGTAAAATGTTACATATGACCCTGTGTAGAATTTTGGAAGAAGCTTTAATAATGGTATTTGGGGAAAAAAAAAATCTATGATATTTATACTACTAAACAAGCTGTTAAGATTGTGACTATAAACTTGGACCCACTTAAGAGACATCTCTATGGAGAGTTTCTGTATTTCATTTTTATAAAATTGACATTTTTCAAACTCTCAGCTTTAAATTGAGAAGTAATGGAAGGAAATAGAATGTGCAGAAGTGAAGGGACTGAAATGCAGGCTACCTCTTAAAAGCAGTGGTCACAGACTTTTTTTTGTAATTCTTTTTAAATATAATATTTTCATTCAAAGGCTATTTCCTGTTAAAATTCTAACAACTTGCTATCTATCAACTGAACTATAAGACCTCAAAGGTCTTGGAATTTCTTTCCTTTAAATACCATTGTCCTCAAAGAGTATTGTGTCAGGATGGAGGTTTTTTCCAATAAACAAGAAGAGAAAATGCTTTTATGGTCTAGTATGTATTTGTAAGGTTTTTAGTTGAAAATGGCATATGTTAGGTTCTTTACCAGTGTGTTAAAAGATTAGTTGCTTTAGTACAGTCCTCAGAAATGTGCAATTTTAGACATTAATGAGAAGCAAGATAGGAAGGCTGTAGCAGGTGATTTTGAGAGCATAGTTCTGAGAGGGATTTCAAAGTTTATAAAGTATTGCCTCTTCTTTCGGAGTTTTTAAGTGACAGAAAATGAGAAAACTCACATATTATCCCTAAATAGCATCTCTTATTGCCACAGTGGGAAAAACAATTCTGTAGTAGATACACCATTAGTCTCACACATAGGCGATACCTTATATTCTTGTCCTTTAGGAAAAAACACAATGCCACACAGCCTTTCTGGGAAAAGTAATTATTACTCTCCGACATTTTCTCATACCAATATGCAAAATTTACTCCATACTTAGTTCCGCAGCTGTAGCTGTAGAAGATAAATACTATATGCTATTTTGAAGCTATTCAAATTATTGTATCTTTTCTTCGCAAATACCATTAGTCAAAAAAAAAAGATGATAGAAAACAGGCGGTAGGTATTGCTAGCTAGGCTTCAAAGACTCTTGTTCTGTGCATTAGTGACTACTTTAGTCTACTGATTAGTAATTATTTTTGTAATTGAAAAGTATTTTTAAAGCATCTATCATTCATAAAGTGTATCCATTTGACAATGAGATTGATGGATGTAGTCCTAATGGGGGACAATGACAGAAGAGGATTTTATGCTGTGTTTGTGTGTATGTGGCAATGGCAGAAAAGTGGATTATTGAATTTTTTTTGGTAAGGCCTCAAACCTTATCTAAAGAAGGCAACATTGCACCAGGTTTATCCATTTTATTTAACTTAGTTAATAGAATAGAACCACAGGCACAAGAATTCTGTGAGAAGAGCCATCTTGAATCCTTCATTTATCTCTCCTAGAGAAAACCAGGAAAGTTAAAAAAAGAAAAAAGGCACACTTGTGTACAAACAGTTGTCCCACTTACAATTCTAGTACCTGTAAAGACCAATACTAAGGTACAGAAAGCCACTGACTTTTCACAGGTAATGCTTAATGTTGGTAGACTTCTTGTCTAAGGATGGTGTGTTTATAAATGTTGAATCTTGAATATTATACACTGTGGGATTTCAGCTACGGGGCAACTAGATCAGAGACAAAGATGATATAGGACTATTTAACTCAAGAGCTACTCAGAAAATGGCCATTTCTGCTGTTCTGAAGGTTATGAAATGGTTTTATGCTTTATCCCTTTCTTTTGACATAACTCCTGAGGAGTTTCCTTGCAACTCCAGATGGCATGTTCCTCTTTTGAAGTCCCTGACTTTGACCAATAGTGTTTGATTAAGTTTATGTAAATGAGAATTATCTCGTCTTTGAACATGTCTTACCAGTCCCAAGTAGCAGGAAATCTAAAAAAGCAGTGCTGATTCCTTTGCTTTATGTACTCAACGTTTCACTTTGTGTGACTCAAAAGAATGGGGGAGAGGCAGTAGGGAGAACTCACGGATCTTAGTTTTACATTCCTGCATGTACATATGCCTAGAAAGATAGTTTGAAAAAAACATAGATATGAAAAAATAGCATATGCTGTTTGTCGGAAACATGCATTAGCTGATTTTTAGTACAGGAAGACTTCTAAGAGAGCTACGTAGCCAGTTCTTTCTCAGGGCTTTAGACAGTATTGATGATTCAAGGGCTGATACAGCTGCCCTAGATCAGAGCAGCGCAGTCTGATACTACAGCTTCATGTAGAAGACACAGCTTTCTGTTCCATCCTCAGCGAGGACTGCATTTCTTCAGTCCCACCATGGGCTGTATCTTATTCCCACTCTTATTTGTT
Source organism: Podiceps cristatus (assembly GCA_000699545.1). Classification (NCBI taxonomy): domain Eukaryota; kingdom Metazoa; phylum Chordata; class Aves; order Podicipediformes; family Podicipedidae; genus Podiceps; species Podiceps cristatus. The sequence continues at coordinate 15,857 of JMFS01008403.1, read as the reverse complement.
ATCTCTTATAATGGCAGAATATGGGAGAAAAAAGGGGTTCAATATGGTTACAAATTATAGATACTGAGAATTTCTCTTTGAACGATACAAAAAATGTGTGTGGTGAATAATAACTGATGAATATAAAATTAACAATTGTAACTTTATGACAACAGCAAATGTGCAAAATCTTCAGAAGGAACATTACAAGATGTTTCTAATAAAACTTGTTTCAAAGTTATTTGTGGCATTCAAAATATTTTGTAAAAACAATCCTCATGAAGACTATTTTTCATATGTGTTAAATGTTGTTTTACTGGAATGATATGGTTTTCTTATTGTAAAAGCTGTGTATGCATCACTAAAGGGTGGGAAATAGGTGAATATAAAAGGTAAGTTGGAAAATTTAAATAGACATCTTCGATACCTGCCTATTAGCAGAACAAAAAACTGGTTCTTTTATAGGGAGAATTTTTAATTTCTTCCTTTTCTTTTACTAGTCTTTCTTTTAAACAGTGATACAATTTTGAAAGGATTTTTATCACAGAAAATTGGGTTAGAAGCTTCCTCTGTGTCAGAGTAGAGCTCAAGAAATCATAATTTTTAAATGTATTTCTTGCGTAAGCTCTCTGTGTTCTTTTTTTTTAAAAAAAAAATAAAATATTCAGAGGATGTGCAGTCCAGAACAGTAGGAATTTCACATTGAACAGTATTATCTCGAGCCATTGCCATTGCTGTTGCTGCCTGCTGTGTGATTGCAGATGACATCTTCAGTGCTGTAAAGCAGCTGGGAACAGTTGCGCAACTAAAGATAGATAAAGGAAATCATTGTGAAGACGATGGTTTGAAAGTGTAAGCTGAGTGGTGAAAAATCTTGTCAATTCTCTCATCCCCTTTTGGTTTTGCAAGGATACTAGGGCAATAAAGAGATATCTCCTGTAAGATAAGAAGCAGTATCAGAAAAAAAAGCTTCAGTGATTTGGCTAGTACTCTGTACATACAGTGCTGCAGCTTGAAATACCCCTGTTTTCAAATCACAGGTACACTGACGTCCTCTTTTTGAAGCAGTGCTACTGGTAATAGTTTTCTTGTCTTTTATGGGTGGAATGAGAGCTCTAGGGGTAACGCTCACACAATGTTAAAGTAAGTTTTCAAATACTTAGATTGGCTGTAAAGTAACAGTCCAGAAAATTCGATTGCCATGGTTCTTGGGTTGCACTTAGAGCATTTTGTGCTGAAGTGTGGAACACTATACATGGGAAAAATGTTGCTAACTGAATAAATAGGTAATAGTTTGTAAGTATTTTATACGTACAGGTAATTGTTTAAATTCAAAATATAAACAATCATTTTAAAGTTATCTTGACATATACTAAAGGTAATATTTGAAGTATTTGGAAATAAGTGTCTCATTATACAAGAGCTAAAATAGTACATTGTCATTAACTGAATGAACTTAATGACAGGTTATGAGTTCTTTTAACTCTTGAATGACTTTACAACTCCACAATTCAGTTTTTAAAGTAATGAGATTCAGTTTATACAAATCTTGGTTTAGAAATCGATGATTTGAACAAAATATATCAGTCAGCCAGTTTTTTATCCACTGAAGGGATTTGTTTACACATGTATGCGGGTTGTGGTGAATAACAGAAGGTATGATACAACCAAAACATTTTTTCTGTAATAAATCAGGAAGCTAAATTATCATAATGGAATTAAAGAGGGTTTTTGATTTTATTTTTTCAGCTATTAGACACAAATTTAGTATTTAATTCTCTTTGTAAAGCGTTTTATGTTAAAATTATTTGGAGTTCATGTATTAAGATTGTTAATTTTCAGTCTTCTAGAATAAATCTGTTATGTATTGCCTCATATTCTGGCCTTAACATGTGAGAAATACTGGGAATTAAGACCTTCTACCCAAGTATGCATCATTTACTTAATGTGACACCCCATAAATTGTTGGTTCCATTAAATATCTGCCAGCGCTGAAGTAGTAGATTCTGTTTAGTTTTAGGTAACTTTTTTTAGATTATTTCATACATAGTAGTGCAGGCATAAAAGCCTATCTCTGGATTTTATCAAAACCTTGATGGTTTGTCTTTTTTCTGAGAACCTGCTGTGTAATTTGCTGAAGTAGGTGCTATAGTGCTCAAAGACAGATCTCTTTGGATCTGCGTTGTATGAAATGGTATACTGCCTAAAGCTTCTTAGTGTACTTAGAATTTGCATGAATTTATACAGGGCATTCTAAAACCCATGAAAGTTTAAAGTTTAGTTGGAAGTTTAACAAAGTGTGATCAAACATTATGAGAAACCATGTCTAACTTTAAACTTCCTGCTTTAGTTCTGCTATGATTTTCTTGGAACAGATATGTACTTTTTTTTTTTTTTTTGAAGGGCGTAACAGCCCAACTAATTAATTTTCCATTAGACTTAGGCAATCGATTCAGAGGAAATTCTAGGCGAACTGAAGTTTATAAGCATATTTAAGGGTGTTTTGGCCGCCCAAGGTGGTCTGTGTAACTATCATACAAAATTTGCTTGAGATTTGCCATGGTTGACACTGTCCTGTGATACCTGAAACTCACTGAAGTCAAGCCAAGAATCTTAACTGGCTGAAGTGTCATCGGAAAATAAAGGAGTAACAGTACCACCTCCCAAAAAATAAGTCTGTCAACATTTACAAAGTTTCTAAAAATGCAGGAATGGATTTGTATTCTATAAATGTGACCTAGTCATGGGTTTTTTCAGTGTAATGAAAGACCCATAATTGATATTTTAAAAGAATAGTGTTTGTGTCAAAAAGTGGGAGATGTCTGTTAGCCCCATATCTATAGTGTGTTAGACTATGAATCTATAGTTAAATACTGTGTTTAGAGAGAGGTATATTGTACATGTATAAATGCAACAGAAGTGCTCATATAAAAGTCTGTTTGGTTTAGGTCCACGCAACTATATATCTGGTAAGAAATGTTTATTATAGCAGATACAAACATAAATTAATCTTAGAGATCCTGTGGAATTTCCGTTGTATGTTTGTAGTGGAAGGTTTTTACAATCATGTTTATTGAATTGTTGTATCAGAATGAAGAAATATCCAATTTTAATTAAGTAGCATTCTATGAGAAGATTGCTTCACTTTGGTTGACATTGACACTAAAAAAAAAAAAAAAAAGAAGAAAAAGTGCTCTGTGGTGTTAAACACTATATGAGTTTAAAAAGCAAGAAATACCTGTTGTATCAGCTTGAATGTTTTCTAATGTTTTTTCAAATAGACCTAATTAGTTTTGATAAAAATTGGCTCTTAATGGCGGGCTTCTTAGAAGTAGGGAATTGCTACAGTGACGTTAAATTGCATTGATACTGTGGGTCAGAGTGTGAGCTGAAAAACACTTCAAGTTATACTGTACATAGGTGAAGTTTCTGGGGTAGCTACCAAAGAGATTGACAGCTACATCATTTTAATGGTGATGAATAGTCCTCTAATATGTTTTGAAAAGAACTATAGCTATTACAGCTGGGGACACACTGAGTTGCATCTGAAGCGGGTTCTGTAAGACCATTTCTCTCAAAATGTACAGTATTTCACTGCAATAGTAAATAGAAATATGATGGGATGATGATTTTTATGCAGCATAATAACAAGTGTTAAATTAGGCTCCTTTGCAGAAGAAATGGGTTATTACTGTCTAAAATATTTTGAAAGAATTTTGAGTTTCAAAACAGAGTTATTCCCCCATATTATTTGAAATAATAAAGATGTTAAGAAACAGATTTATTTCTTAACTGAATTTTTTTTTTTTTTTACATCTGAGGAGGGCTGCGGCATACTGGCTATCAGGAAGCTGCAATGACTGGCTGCTCGTTGAGGGCTGGGAGCGAAGGGGGATAACCCACACGGCCGGGGAGGGACCTTGCCAGCCGATGCCCATTCTGCTGCGCCCCAGGGAGGCGAGTGGGGCAGGTACCAGAGCGGTAGTCCAGTTCCACTGGGTCCAGGTCATCAGGCAGTTCAAGCCTATTTGTGACCCCAGAGCCTTGAAACTGGTCACACTAAATAACAGTAGAATTTCTGCTTAATTTGTATTAATTTACATCTTGATGTACTTACTTTTTTCCTTCTGAAACATTTTTGTATTTTGCTTTTTCATATGATAGTCTTGTATTAGAGAAATACTTATATTTTCTTAACAAGTAGTTACTGTTGACCATCTAAAACAATATTTGGAAACTGAGTAATCAAATGTTGCTTTTTCTCCCATACACCAAGACTGAAAGGAATAATTACCTTGTTTTGACAAGTGAACTGAAGAAGTATGACATAGAAGTCTTATAGAAATGCATACATGAAAACTAGGCTGTCATGTTTACAAGGTGATTTTTTTCATATGATGAATTTTTTAAATAGTAAGTGGTCTGTAAACTATGCTGATATTTTTCTGAGGAACATAAGCTCCTTTTGCCTATCCTGTAAGGGAAAACGTTAGGAATAAATGTAAAATTGTGATTGTGTAGCTATTTTATGAAAACTCTGCATCATTCCAAGCTGTTGTTATTTTTGCATTACATGTATCTATTATACAGCACATTTTACAGCAGTCATTGTCTGTTCCGCAAGCATAGTTGAAGGAGAGATGGATTAGAGTTATAGCTATTGAGTGGAGTTAGCACCATGTTCTGTATAAACTCCGAGATACTTCTGAAGAGAAAATGGAATGGGTTTGTGTGACCGTGTCTAAGTATACATGAGTGAACAATTCTGTGAAGTGCTCTTTAATGTTTTTCCATTGGTTGCAGAACCTCCCCAAGTTGGCCTACTGATTTTTTGTCAGAACAACTGACTGAAGTATTTCAGCAATTGAGAGAGTGCTTTTTAATTTCCGCTTTTAATTACAGTGTCTCTAATTGCAGTAACATCTGTTAAGATACTTTTCAGGCTTATATTCAAAAACTGGTCTTCCCTCAATGTTTTACATGATGTGTTTGGTTTACATCCAAACTTCTTCGCCCAGGAGGGCAACTGAGTTGCAGCTACATTCCAAACTGTTGAAAGTCTTTGAATTGTTGTTTGCAAAGGGGGGCTCTGTATTTTCTGAGAAAATAAGAAAATGATGTATCCATGAAATATTTTGTAGTATTATGCTGTTAATTCAGAAGTTATTAAGTTTTTAAGAAGTTTCCACTTTTCATGTAATTTTTTCTTTAGCTTTGTTAGCAAGTCATCACTGGTGGTAAAATCAATCTCATTATTTCTTCAAAAACAAAAAACCAGAAAAACAAACAAAACAACAAAAAAACCCCCCTCTGCTAATGCTTTGTCTCTGATGTAAAGACTCTTGGGATTTAGTGCCTTAGTTTGAGTAGGGCAGTGAATTTGACCTGTGTTTTGGCAAAGTATTTGTTGAGTAAAATGCGTACAAAGCAAGATGACGCTTGTTTTCTGGTACATTATAGTGCTTTTGTCTGGATTTTTATGTTCTAGTTATTTGCAATGTAGTGCTTGATTTCCAGAAAGCAGTTATTCCTTGGACAGAAATTATGAGCACATCGATAATAAATTTACCCCCTAATGTATTTATTTATTTATTTTTGTAGTTTCCAGTTATAATAGTGAGAATTTTCTTTCTAAGTCTTAAAATAATAATAATAATAATAATAATGAAGAAAGCTACTATGCTGATTAAGGTAAAAGAACTGATTTTTGTAGACAAAAAAATGCAAAATATTATTAAATTTATCTCTGCTTTTATTTTAAAGATGTCCCTCTCTCTAGAACTCTACTCAGAAGCATGCACAAGGTTTACTATTCAACACTGATTTTATAAAACATATAAACACATCCCTTATTAATCTGTGTATTTCCAAGGAATAAAATGTTGTATATTTTGATACTTATAGTCTGGAGTTTTTTGTTATTTAACCACTTTTCTGTATCTGTTTTACAGATTCTGAAAATGGAATGGGGAGGAGAGTATTCTCTTGATTCTTCTAATTTAGACTGTTTGTTAGATATCCTTCCTGGGGAATTGGAGTTTCAACAAATCCTTAGTGATCTTGATGAAAAAATAAAGAAGAACTCTTCTAGGTAAAGAATATTTTACTTATATCCAAAATATTGGCGAAAGTCATTACATATGAAGAAATACAGCTTTTCTCTTCTTTGTTTTCTAGTTGGAAGTTAAAATTCTGGTAATTATTTCAGTAGTAATTTTACCTTAACAACTTGAGCATTTAACAAATTTTTAATGCCATATAATTTTTCTGCTATACTCTTTCTCTGTACAGTATTTTTAACAGTCGAATCACCTTAATCTTAGGTATTACAGCAGTAGGTGTGATAGTGGAGGAAGAAAATGTGTATTCCTCTGACAGTTGTATTTCCTACAGTTATGCAATAGAATTTTTATTCACTAAAGGAGATACAGAATGTTACAAAAAAGCAAAATTTTAACACAGTATGTTCTTTAAGAATTTCTAATGAAAGTAGAAAAGGCAAGTAAGTTAATGTATATAATCTTTCTTATATAAGCCATTATTTTACCTGTTTCAGTTTAAACTGTTTCGCTGCAATAGAAAATTTGTTTTGCTGCACTAGAATTTGTTTTGTAATATATTTCATTGTCCACTTCTTTGTCACATACTGGTTTCCAAATATCAATGCTGTAGAAACATCGGAGTACTGAAAGAGTTCTTTATTGATGCAGATCCTTTGGATGGCTATGAAAATATCAGCTCAAATTTTTGTGCCTTATTTGAAAAGTTGTGGCAGTGTTTTGTAGCTAAACTCTTTAGTACCTTTTTAAATACTTTGATCTGTGAAACATGGTCTTAAGCAAATAAAGTAGTTGCCCCTTTAAAAAAGTAAGTGTATGTTCAGAGATATGACAAATAGCAAAATTTTTAATTAAATTTTGAAAATATTTGCCTTTGGATAAGAGTACGTGTTATAGAGTCATATGATTTCAAAGAATGCCCTTCATGACATGTTTAAGATTGTGTGATTTTAATGAAGCCCTCATTTTGGTCCTCCATTTTGGAGGTCTTTGCTCCCGAACAGCTTTCTGAAGAATGGAGAGAAACTGTTGCTGTATGTCACTGATAACTGATTTAGGTCATCTTTGAATTATTGCTATATTGTTTATGCCAGGCTGAGACATTTTTCAGCCTTTTTATTTATATTACTGGTACCTCACATTTTGAACATTTTCATTTAAAAACTTAAAAGTGTTTACAAATGTAGCTGGGATAGTAATAGGCCCTTGGAAGCAATGGTAGTGAAGAACTGGGAAATGTGCTATTGTGGGCCACTACGTCGTGCAATTTCATAGTACAGTTTTCTGGCTGTTGACATCAGTGAACTGTAGATACATATTTAGAGTCTAGTTGATGACATAACACAGTTGTAGGTACTTATGTTTTGAGTTGCTATCGTGCTATATATCTGGGAAAAAGCAGCATCAGCCTTTTTGGCAGATGTCACCTCTTCAACCACCATGTTAAAGTGATTTTGTTGTTCTGCAGAGCCAGCCTGAGAGAAGAATTATTATCAACATGAGTCTTTGGAATGCATGCTTTACTATTCTTTTTGGTTTTAATGTGTGTAAAATATATGCTGCTGGTTGAGAAAACTTTTGGCTCTGGGAAAGCAGGCCGGCTGTTCATTCCTTTTATGTCAGTTAACATTTTATGTTACATTTTACATTAACGTCATCGCAGTGGAACTATTTGTACATTTTTAAGAAAGCTGATTGCTTCCATCATAGGGACGTAGTCCCACAAATTAGAAAGGCCTTTTGCTCTAAGTTTTGTAAGGTCCAAATGGTATTATCTCCAGGAAGGGCAGGAAATTGGATTAGGGTGTGGTACACAGCAATGCAGGTCAGGAAAAGCTTTGTATTTCTGCTGAATAGACACTTACGCTAGTTTTTAAACTAATTTTCACAAGGAAAATCAGAAAGTAGGCCTGTAGTTACCTGGTGATATTTTGCTCCTGTAATATGTCAGTTTCAGAAATGGAGAGGAGTTTAAAAGAAGATGGACAGCAGCTGATGTGACTTTTAAATTAAAGAGAGTCCTTTTATTGCTAATATATTAGAGGTAGCATGGAATGAAATCATTTTCAAGTTACCATTGATCTTTGTAAGTGGTATGATAAGAGCAACTCTATGTGCTACAGTGATACAATTGGAATACAATCCATTTTTCATCAGATAGATTTATGATTTTATTATACCACAGAGAATAAACATAATAGTATACAGCATATATATATTTTTAAAAATAAAACATTGTGTAAAAAATTATGATCCAAAAGTGTGTAAATCACTTGACTGCTCATTTATTGCCTTCCAACTGAATAGCTTTTATAAAATTGTGTGCCATGACAAATCAGATATGCTTTCCAGCAGTTGAATTACCTTCAGTATTTTTGTATTGTACCAATTCTATTTGGTGCTGTAACAAACAAACAGACCAAAAAACAAAGGAAAAAAAAGGCAAAAAAAAGCCATCTGTGCAAAATTGTTTTATTTGTAAGTTTTAAGGGAGTAAGTGGTTCATTCATTCACTATTATGTAACAGAGCTCTTACTACACTTGAATGTTAACTTTATTTTTACAGCAGTTTATAGAGGCAGGTGAATATGGACTTTCAAAACCATTGTCATTGCTGGCCAGTTTTATATGCAATGATAGTCTCAGGTTTCTCTAAAGCATAAAGTTGCTTTTTTTTAAAAAAAAAAAAAGTTGCATAAGGATGGATGTTTATCTTCAGTCTTTCCTCTTACATTTGCTTTGTATTTTACTGTTTATCAAAGCTGAGGTTTGGGATTTTTTTTTTCCCCTAATATGGAGGATTAAGAATTAGTAAGAGTTGATTTTTGAGCAATCCACAGAACTAAATTTGCAGCTGATATTTAATACTTCTAAGCAGAAAATAAAGTACGAAGCTGGAAACCAAGCTTATAACTTGAAAGTGACTATAAGCATGAAATCTCTTCAGCAGTTGATTTTTTTTTGTGTATTTAGTTCTTCAGTGAGTGACTGGCTGCCTTTTAGTGGTGATAAAGTGCTGATAGATTCTGTGAGGCTGTAGGGCAGCGTGAGATTCTGTAGGTCTTCTTCAACAGAACAATTACTCCGAATTCGACAAAATTATTTACTAATAATACTAACTCCAAAATACACTGGAGACTGTGTCTTTGTGAGGCTATTTGCAAAGGCTTAATTTGACTTCAGTCTGACAAAGTTCAACACGACCGTCTGTCCGTTTAACAGTAATTCAGTCATCTGGAATTTTCATGAAGGTCTTTTTTTAAGTGGTCCAGTGAGGTCAATAATTGTCAGTGCTTACAGCATTGCATCTTGTCCCACAGCTGTTCAATACAAATTGTAATCATTGTTTGAGCAACTAACAAGACCCTTAACTTGCAAATAACAGGACTACCTGGAAAGTGCCCCAATAAAGGATGTTAGGATGCCATTTTGCAGTTGTTGATTGTAACTTTGCTGATTTGCATAGAAATACTTCCTGCTGTTCATACCTGGCGACAAAGGGATGGCGGGGTTTCAATCAGGCTATTAAGCACTGCAGTCTCATCCCCTTTTCTCGTGTCAGAACTGGCGCATGCAAGGGCTCATGTAGTTTTAAGCTGAGATGTGCTACAAGGGTTATCTTTCTCTATTCTATTTTGAAGAAAATCTTGACTTACTCCTCTCTGGAATTTTCAGGAAGCAGCTACACCTCACTTTCTTGTTATTCAGGACAATTAGAAAACTCTTGGCATCTTCATCCAAAATCTCAATAGTGGTTGAGTATTTGGGAGAATTTCAAACTGGATCTAATAGTAGTGGAATAAAATTGATTATTTTATCAGTTTTACTCAGACCTGGTATTTGTCACAGCTCTGAAAAGGAATTTGACTCTTCAGCATGAATGTAATCTGCTTTCAATACAGCTGTGTTACTGTAGTATTAGTTGAGCATTTTGTACCTACTAAGATGTTAGAATAATGGTACTAAAATCTGCCCTGGACTATTTGCTAGGAATAACAAATGAAATTGAGAAAGGAATATAATTTTATTTCCGTTCAGCCTGTGTTGTCTTTGTGCATGATCATGGCATTTGGGATAGCTGTTTCTTCTCTGCTCGCTAGCTGGACACCACAGAGTTTCTCAGAGATTGGCTATTTTAAGAGACACGCAGTTTCTTTACTCCAATCTACAGTGTTTGTAATTGTGTCAGTATCTTAAGTAGAAAGTTAGATGTCACATGGATCTACAGAAGCTATGAACAGATCCTTGACCGCACTGCAGAATATCCCAATTCATTTAATGTGAGAATACACAAGACAGTGGCTTTTCAGCCATTATTTTTCACTATCACGTTTTGGTCAATGGAGCTGAAAGACTCCTACGTTTCACTGCCAGTCTTCTGAAATAACTTACCAAGGCAAAGCTTACATCTTGTGGAGTGAAATTTCTCAAGTCTTTAAAACGAGGTGGAAAAGTAAAGGTAGCTGGTGGTTCAATTAGATCTGATGGTTCTCAAATGGTTGAGATGTTGAGCAAGTTTCTCTTGCTGAGGTGCAGCAAAGTCATTGCCATTGTATTTGTTTCTGGTTACAGTGGTATAGTTACTTTATGGGTTTTGTGGATATGTTTTGTAAGTAGCTAAATTAGAGATATGAAGTAGCTTGCTGAGTCCTTGAAGCAGGGGCTGCATCTTTTTTTTATGTCTTAAGGTCCAAGATGACAGTGAGAAGAATTTGAGGAAGTGAATTTTTTCAAGGCTTTTAGTTTTTGATAAGCCTGTAGCTTTCAGACTCATATGTTTAATAATTGCTAGTTTTGAAAACCAAGTATCAAGACATATTTTTCTTAACAGCATTTTTCTAAGGAGGTCAAGTTTTTGTAGTCAGTCTTTCCATCAGTTTCCTATTGCTGCCTACAAAACAATGTTCAAAGTCATTCTCATTGGTCTTATTTTGAATAGAGCTTAGATAGAAAATACGAATGGTAACACATAAATATGAGTTGAAAACAAATCATGTTATTATTAGCAGTAGCAGCTTTACTTTCTGGCTCACTCCTCTGCTGTTGAGGTCACCATGGTAAAGAACATAAAATATAAAAATGGAATTCCATCTGTCTATGCAGTAGGGTTAATGAGAGTAAGAGAATAGACATGCCAGAAAGATTAAACTGGTGGTCAGACTGGAACAGCATAAACATTGTAGACCTGGAACTATAATAGTCTCATTTTTTTCCAGAATTTTAGAAATCCTGAGAGATACGTTGTACCATGAGTGTTACTGTAGGTTATCGTAAGCATTACAGGAACATGCAAGATAATAAATAGCCATTTTTTCGTAAAGCCTTTTATTTCTGTTCAAGATAAGGTTATCAACACATTCTTTGCATGAATCTTTATGGGTTTTTTTCAGTTAGATTGTATCTAGCAGTTTAAAAGTTACTAGAAAATAAATTATTCATATTTATCATTAAATTGCTGTTTATTAATATACAGTACTGCTGAGGTATCAGCAATGACCTCATGAAACTTCCTGCACCATCATGGAGTATTTTTGAAATATTCCCTTTTTGACAGGTCAGTTTTTATGAAATAAAATGTTTGTTTCCACTCAGGAGAAAGGCTAACAAGGAAAATGCCTGCAAGGATTATGCTGATAAAAGTCTTTCTTAAGGATTTCTTAAGTGTACAGCAGGTCTGCTGACAGACAGGTTTCCAAATGTAGCCATGCTTATTAATGAATATACATGACAGTAACAAAGTAGTGTTATGTTAGTGATGCTATCTTCAAAAACAGTGGAAACAATTATTTCGTTAATTTTAAAACAAACTGCCTGTTCTTAATAAAAGACATGTAAATTCTGATTCTAAAAGGAGATCTCCATGAACATGAGGATCTTAAGCATAAGTAACATGAGGTTTAAAGATAATTTCACTTTATAGCTTAGCAGTTTTAATTTAACCAGTCTCATTGTCATTTTATGGCTGTTCCATATGCTATATGAAATAAATTGAAACAGTGCTTGTTAGAAATTGAAAGGAGTTAGAAGATCATCCTTCAGCTTACTCATAGTAATCTTAGGCAATGGAAAATGATATATGGAGACAGCAACCCTCATTTTGATACTATGCTTTTCAAAATAATCTTGTATCAGTATGACAGTGCTTACACTACCAGTTTCATTATAGTACTTGGTTTGTAACTGTTTGTCCATTGATGCAGCCACTTAAAAAGCAGTCTGTCCACATGATTAGATTATTCCTAAGAACTGTTATTAGATTAATAAATAACAGCATCTAGGAGTTCTCAAATTGAGACTGTCTCTACAGTGGGAGTACTTCCCATACAGTGGGAATTGACATGCTGCTCCAGAAAAGCACTTCAGTTTGGACATGGGTAACATACCAGAGCTTTGCTTAGCGTTTAAAAAAACCCCTCACGTGTAAGAAGGAGCAGCTATTTCAGTGAAATCACGTTCACTAGCATAATGGTATAGCAGTGGTAGTAACTGCAAGCATTGATGTGCCCACAGAGGCTTAAGATACTCTTTTGTGTGGGACTAAAGATTTCTTTCTTGAAAAATTGGTCAATTTTAGAAAAATCCATATGAGCTTAACTATTAGATTCCTTTGCTACAGAGAAAGGTTAATTTTTTCTTTCAGCTTTTATATTCCACTTCTTGTTTAGGAGTTTGGTGACTATTTTTTTCTGTTTATGTTTGAACCGATCCGAGGTTCCAAGAAAAGTGGAATGATCTGTGGAAAAAAAACTTAGTTGAGAGCCACTGAATACTAGAACACTGTGATTTAAGTCTCCTTGTGTCACAAACTGCTAGAGACAATAAAAATATTCTAAGAAATTTTAACATACTGTTTTCCTTTTTTTTTGGCTGTCCTTTGACATCTCTTAATGACCACTGTCAGAGACATGGAGACCTTCTGTCTGACCAGGACCAGCTCTTCTCATGTAGTAGCAATAGGGTAATTTCTGACAGAAGAATTAAGCACCTTCTGGTTAGGTTCAGCAATGTCTCGACATTGGTACCTGAGCACCTAAACCAGGAATTGAACTCCTCACCTTACCATTAAGGTTTAGTGCTTCAGAAAACAGACATACGGAGCATAGAACGAGAGGAAATGGCCTCAAGCTGTGCCAGGGGAGGTTTAGGTTAGATATTAGGAAAAACTTCTTCACCGAAAGGGTGGTCAGACATTGGAACAGGCTGCCCAGGGAAGGGGTTGAATCTCCATCCCTGAAGGTGTTTAAAGAACGGACAGATGCGGTGCTTGAGGGCATGGTATAGATGGACTTGGCAGTGGTGGGTTAACGGTTGGACTCGATGATCTTAAGGGTCTTTTCCAACCTTGACAATTCTATGATTCTATAGAACCATAGTAAGTAGAGAAATAGTAAATAGAGAATCTGTAAATCGATAGTAAATAGAGAAAAAGCATTAAGTACCGAACAATGTCCAATTTCCCTGTTGTACTCCATATCTAGTATTCCTGATTTAGACAGGGTTGCACGCAGACGTGGTTGTATGTTTCCATTGACTGCACATGATTTTAAGACAATTCACGCTCCCATTGTATGTGGATAGTGTCAGTTGACACCATCTGGGTTGATGCCTCAATTTGTTAAAAAATAAAGGAGCTTATTTACTGCACTAAACTTAGTGAAACTTATTTGCAGTTAAACCTCAGTGAAAAAGGATTGTTTGGGGAGCAAAAAGGAATTTTTCAGTTTATATGGCTTTTTGTAATTGTACTTTTAAGAATAAAATTCATTAAATACATCAAGAATGTTTTTCACATGAAAATAATATGATTTGTTTACAGTTTTTAAAACTTCAGCAAGTTTCCGTTCTAAAAAAGGAAATCGAAGTCTCATTCTCCCTATGCTGATGTGAAATTATAAAGTTTTAAATTCTAGCCTACCTGGTGAGGCCTACACTGTAATCCTATTAACGAGAAGTCTTTTATTTAAAATGATTGCTTTATAAACCCAGATAATACAAGTTAAAATGTGTGGTTGTTGTTTGGGTTTTTGTTGGTTGGTTGGTTTTTTTTTTTCCCCCAGAGGTAACTAAATTCCTCAATACTGCATTTAATGATGCAATTCATGTAAAGGAATAAGTGCCCATAACTAACCATGTTCATGTAATACTAAGTGTTGACAAAAATCTTAGAAGAAATAGCAACGTTTTTGAGTCCGTATTTACCTACAGTATGCTGTAAGTAAACAGGATGAAAATATTTTTATTCAGTGAAAAACAATTTTAGTCTTAATTCAATGTTTACTGTGTTGGGATAAAAGGATTAAATAAAATGAACAGACTTATCATATACCTACAGGGAGGGTGGGCCACTGAAATTTATACACCTAATCCCCTTATCAGTGTTGGGACAAATTACCAAAATATCTGGTTGTGAGAAGGCTGTAGCCTATTCATAGCTTGTTTATTGGCTTGCACGCAGATTCCTGTGTCAAAGATGAGTGTAAAAAACTTGTTCCTAATTGAAGCAGAGTGGTGCAGACTAACAACAGTCGTCCCTTTACGATGCACAATGCTGTAATCTATTGGGTATGATTGAGTAAGGCACATCAGCGCGCCACAATAAAGGCTTTCATTGTGTCCCGGGAGTCAAGGTGTGTGAACACGGCATTTAGTTTCAGTGTCCTGAGAATGGGTTTCAAGAGTTTAAAGGATACACGCCAATCTGTTGTCAGGGTTAGAATCAGTATTCATGGCTGGGCTATCCCATCAGGAACCCGAGTGGGCCACGGGCAGAGAGCGATTGTTTTCCATGGAGGTCCGTTGTGCTCCCGATCAGGCACTTCCATGATGGGAGGGTACTTACTTCAGTGCACTTCACTCTGAACTCACTCCTGCTCAGGAAAGTCTTAAGACTTTTGCAACAATCTTACAGAAGCGTGTTACAGGCCACACGCGTATTCCTAAATTTTAAACCTTTTATGTATTTTAGCATTACTTGTAGTTACTGAATTATAAGTTACTGAAAGATAGGCAGCTGTAAAATGTGGTGACTTCATTTTAATAGAATAGGTTCACTTTGAATGGTTTACCATGGTCTTTTAAGCATAAAAGAAATACACCCATAATTCTTAATGAATATAGTTAAATATGGGAAAATAAGCTGGTCAGATTATTTTGACCAAATTATTGTGACGTAGGTTTTTTTAGAAGCTGTGTAGTCATCGTTTAGGAAATAATTTATTTACTTTTTTTACTGACATTCAAAATGCTACCCTTTTTCAGCACTTATATTCTTGTGATCATCCTTGCATTGTATAATTGCAGTTGATGCAGTTTTCATATTCGGCTTGTTAGTACTGAATTTTAAAGAAATAAAAGGCACAACACAAAACCCATCATAGTTGATAAGTCCTGACGGCATTCTCAGGAAAAATATACTTCTCTCTTTTGTGCTTGTAGGTAAATTAAAAATAAAAGGAAAACGCAGACTACCATTTATCGCTGAACTGAATTTAGTGTGATCATTTGCTTACTTTTTTTCCCACTACTTTTTTAAAATGTCAATTCAAACTAACAGACTCAGCTCCCAAAGGTATGGATGACACCGATACACGTTATTGCTGATGATCAGAATGAGACAGCTCCTAGGAATTTAGGGTACGTTGCATATCATCTGTAAAAGAATAAAATGCAAATCACTCAATAAACAAGAAAATCCAGTAGAAAAACAAGTAAATACTTCTTCCACATCCTGAAAATAATACTGCAGGCAGAATTAAATAACAAAGTATAGTCAGTGGACGATAGACTGTCCCGGCTTCAGCCAGGCCGGAGCTGGTTTAG
>JMFS01008402.1:0-35965 GCA_000699545.1 Podiceps cristatus | reverse complement strand
GGTGCCGTTTGCCCCCCGGTTCTCCTGGGGTAGAAGTTAAAGTCGGCTTCCTGGGGCTGCTCGGTGCTTATTCTTCGCTTGTGGCTTTTCCCCCCAAAGAACAAGATGGAGAAGTCGGTGCTGTTTCTGTGCCATCTTGTCTGTTTTCTCCTGATAAAAAGGAAAAACACTTAAGTAAATCAAGGACAGTACGAAGATATGCATTAGTGCAAACTTTTAAAGTAATCTGGAAAAACCTGCTACCACCTTGGTTTTAGGGTGTTCTTATATATGGCAGCTCTAATAAGAGGATGTTTCTGAGGCTTAAAATAAAAATGATGTTTCTGAAGCCTGTCCACATTCCGAGTGCCATTTTAGCAAAAGAAATAGCCAGTCTATAGATAGCATTAATTTCTTTACATCTTCCTCCCAGAGTTAAGCAGTGTTTCACACCACCTTGTATACTCACGGCGAGGTGAGCACTGCCAGTTTTGAGGTATCTAATTTGGATAAATCACAGAGAAAAGGCTATTACTCTTAGAAGCAGAGATAGCAAAGCTATCGTAGCTCTTCTTCTGTGTGTAGAGCTGTACCAAGCTCGGTAGCAAAGAGGAAAATGATCTAATGAGGAATACTTTCAGCAAAAATTAACGTTGAGAGAGAGAGGATTTTGCCAGGGCAGCCCTTCAGCAGCTATCAGGGGACATTCTGAGTCTGAGTCCCCGCATCCTGAAGTGGCTGCAGGCATCCTTACAGAAGTACAAACCCACTTTATTGATACACACATAACAAAACGTGTTTTCAGGGAAAGAAAAAATGGAATTAGCGTCCCAGTACAGAGCTGAAGTGGAGGTAATCACATTATCTCTTCAATTTCACATCCCTCTTCAATGTCAAATTAAAGGATTATGGTTGGTTTTGTCAGGACTTGGAATAAGAACATTTTGGTGGTGGTTTTTGGTTTGGTGGGGTTTTGGTTTTGTTTGTTTGTTTTAATGTTATGAGTAATATTGAAAAGCTTTCAGAAATTGTCCAGTTGGGAACATTTTGTTTCACCTCTGTATTGCAAGTTGATGTGTGCCAGTTGCGAGCTGGGAAACAATGCAGAAATGTAAGAGTGGAAAACATGGTGGTTCTGAAACAAGTTCAGAATTCATAAACAATGTTTCAAGCTGCTGCTTTTAGAGTGTTTTCCTGCAGAAAAGCTATTACAGAATACTCTGGTTTTGAGGAAAATAGCGTGTTTTGCAGGTTTTTTCATTGTAACTTCTGGAGCGTCTCTGAGGGAGATGCAGGAGTGCTGGTTTGTGTGCGGAAGCGCCGTGCTGGTGTACGACGGTGCCCACTCAGCCGAGCTCTGCAGGGCGCGTTTGCGTGGCGCACCAACATCTGCATGCCCACACAGCCTGACCGTCAGGAGTTTAAGCTGTGTAAGGAACATATGGCTGGTTTTGCTTATCTTCTGCTCATTTGCCAGCCAAGCTGTAGCAGCCATCAGAAGTTCGGTCATTTACCCTGTGTGTAAGCAAGACAGGTTTGTTCTTTCTCTCCTTTCAGAACTAATCTAAGTAAGAACTAACAATTTTTTCTGTAGTTTCTAAAGTTTTGTCTGGCCAAACTTTGGTCCCAGTACTTTGGAATTTTAAGATGTTTATGTGACAATTGCATTTAAATGATTACATAGGAATTGGAGTGTGGCACAAGCTATAGTATTTGGGAGGCAATACATACAGAATGGCCTAATATTTTGATGAATTTTGACCGCTTTAGAAGTCTAGATTTGATATTATTAACTTTTTTGGGCAGATTTAGGAGAATAAAAAAATTAACCCCAAATGCAACCTGCATTAAACAGCTGTGTACTTTTATCTGCATCCTGTAAAAAATGGCATGAAAAACTAAGGATCACTGATAAAAGATCCAGCCTGGATCTTAGGATTCTCTAGCAGTTAATTAATTATATTTTGTTTGACATTAGTAACTGTCTAGCTATTCATTCCAACTAAGGACTAACTAGTTGCCAGGCTCCTTGCTCTTAGACCCAGTGATGTCCCAGTGGTGTGGTCACGTCTGTGCTACGGGACTGAGCAGGTTTGTAGGTGGAAGGCTTTTTTTCCAGAGACACTGATCAGTCAAGGAGGATGTTGGTTTTCTTTATAAACCTCTCTTGCCTTTCGTCTCCTTGTGTTGGACTTTTAAGCCCCAAGTTTAGGACATTTGCCCGTGATTTCAAGCTCAGCTGGTTGGTGTGGGTGAAGTGATCCAGCCCCGTGCCCCTGGCCAGAGCCAGCCCAGAGCATGGACCAGCACGGAGGAGAGCGGCACGGCTGGTGGGCGCGTCGGAGCGGCTGTGGAGGAGCAGCGGGGAGCTGCTGCCCTTTTCCCTGGGGAGAACTGTTCCTGCAGAGGAAGGGAGAGAATTTGTTCCAGTGTGTGTCCGTATGGCTGCATCGGTATAGCTGTTAGGGTGAAAAGATTTCTCTAGCTGTGCTGCAGATAGGCGCAGACTACACTGGAGGTTTCAAGACAGAAAGCTGCCCAGCAAGGCTTGGTGTGCTCTTCTCTCTGGAGAATTTGGACAAGGAGATTGTGGTTGGCTTGGCTGAGTCTTTCCTCCCAGCTTTTCTGCAGGTGTTTTATCTCACCATGTACAGGCTGTCAGGGAGCTGCAGAACACCTCAGATGGAGGTTCCCAACATGGTTTGCTTTAGGGAATACACTCAGCAATGGTGGGAGCAGCTCCTTGCCCTTGGGACACATCCCTGCCCTTCTCTGAAACACTCTCAGAAATGCTGGTAGTATGCACATCACTTGGGAGCCTCTGGGGTGGGAAATACCCTTCCCTGCTCTTGGGGTGCGATGGAGAGCTCCAGGCTGCGGGGATGGGATTCAGTGCAGCCCCAGCAGCCCGCAGGGAGCGCGGCAGGGGATCGTTACAGTCCGTTATGCTACCAGCCGCTCTCGCAGGTGCTGGGGTTTATCTACATAATCTATGAAATATAATCAAAAGGATTGTTCCTCAAAGTGATGTAAAGATGGCAGAGCACGCGCTGAACAAACACGCCTAAAGATGTTGCTGAGCATAACATTGCAGCCAGCTTTCCTCTTGGCTGATGGAATCACTATTTTATATTTATGCTCATTTGGGAGATCTATAAATATATAAAAGAAAAAAACATAATCAGGCAGCTGTAGATGAGTTTTACTAATCCACAAATTCATTATTCAAGCATCTAAAAATACCTGGTCCTTGCAGAAAGTAGAGGATCATACTACAGGAGGAGGAAAAGTGGCTGTTACTGGCGATGTCTCATTTACATGGAAAATTGTGGATGCCTTATGATATGATTACAGCCAAGATTTCCCTTGTCAAAGCAAGCGGCATACAGTGTGGTTATTTACCCTGATGTAAGTAGACAGATGAGAAAATATATCAATGCCTAATGGTAATATTTCTCATTAGAGAGGGGCTAGGAGGCTCAGATGTATCCAAATGAGCTTTGCAAAGTTACAGTTTTTAAGGCTCTCTTCGTCTACGTCAGAGCAATGATAAGTAAATGTGAATGCAGATGCCCTAGTAATGCTTGATAAAGTGTGTTAGTGAAGGTGAAAAGTGACAGCCAAACCTCAAAATATTCTCAAGTTAAAAGGAAGAAGATTCACCACAATGTAGTTGGTGGTGGGAGGAGAAATTTGCGGTACTGTGACTGTCCTCAGATGGAATCAGCAAATTCTGTTGTGTATGTGTGTTTTTAGGGTCGTTCAATAGAAGAAAAAGAAATTCCCTCTACGTAACTGTGACTCTCCTCATTGTGTCAGTATTAATTCTAACGGTGGGCCTAGCTGCTACAACAAGAACCCAAAATGTGACTGTTGGAGGTTATTACCCAGGGGTTATTGTAAGTATAGAACTCCTAGGTAGGTCTAGAAAACTTACTGCCTACAAAGTCCCTTGTAATGCTGCAAATGTTATAAAGGGTGATCTTGTTCTGAATATTATGCTCAGCTACTTCATTGCCATTTTTTTGTTTTATTATTATTTTGCACCTGCTGCTCATTCCCATGCAAAAATCCCATCCAAGTGGCAGCTTCCTCTGAGCTTAGGTAATAGCATGCTTTTGAGCAAAGGATGAGACAAATAAATAGATCTTATGTCAGTCAAAACAGCTTCAGAACTTCTTTGTTTGCGTATGTCACATTAAGCCCAGGCAGCAGCAAGGCAAAGAAGGGCCGTAGGTGCCAAGAACAGTTGAGAGACCAGGTCTTGAACTACTGTTCACATGAATTTGCGGTCATAAAGTTCACTCGCAGAAGTGTTTAACGATTCGGAGTCCCTGAATGAGGAGAAGCACGTTAGCATTAGCTGTGGCAGCTTGCCAGGGGAGCGTGCACATCAAAGCAGCCAGCACATCCATTTATTTTTTTTTTCTTTTTCTTTTTCTTTTTTTTATGAGCAGTTGAAGATGGGAAAGGACAGCCTTGTAGCTTCAAATGGCTTAATTTTGAGAGGACCCCTGGTGCCCAGCCTTCTTGCCAGTAGATGTGTAACCTCCTGCAGAAGCATAAGGGGCAAGTAATCATGCCTCTCCCATCAGGAGCAGAGGTCTAACATGAGCTGGAAAGCAAGTCCTGGTCTGTTCCTGTGTGTGTCTGAGACATGCTTAAAAAGAAGCGCAGAGAGAACCGAGCTGCAGCCAAATGGGTGTCTTAGCAGGTTGTGTGACTGCAGCCCCCAGCTAGAGGCTCCTGGTGTAACAGCTGTGGAGTGCTGTGCATTTAGTGTTGGAGCCCCAAAGTTGGAGGCTTAAAGCCAGTCCAGATAACTAGGTGGAGGCTTGTTCTTGCCTTATTGCGGTTTATTTGCCATACATTGCTGATCTCAGGGAGATTTATACTTCTCTGTGGACAAGCTCTTCTATGACTGAAGAAAGCCATTAGTGTGGAACATTGTTACAGACTGTGTTGGGTCTCTTCGGTTTAGGATTGGTTTTCTGGCTTGTCCCAGTAACTCCTGCATTTAGGCCTGATCTTTTTTAAAGAGATGTATAGAAAGAACGTGTTGAGAAAGGTGACAGGCTGGCTTCAAACTCTCTGCGCTTAGCCTACGCTCTGTCAGCCTGAGTCGAACCTCGTGCTTCAGAGCAGGTCCTGCATCAGCAGATGGGTAGAGCTTGTTGTTCACGTCCCCTTGACATCTCCTGTGCTATTTATGCTCCGGGAACGTCAGCATCGCTTGCGCTTTTCTAAGACTTGGTCTACTCAAGGAATTAATGAATTCCTGGATTTGGGAAGGGTGTCAAGTTACTTTATTCAGAGCCACTCTGACAGTTTGTGTTTGTCACCAAATTCCCCCTCTCAGTTCATTAATCCGCTGTGTGGAAATGTGTGACAACCTCATCTGTCTCCTTGCACAGGAAAACATTTCAGTGTGCTGCTGGATGCTTCAGTAGGTGCTTAAAATAGCTGTTGTTTCGTAACAGCCTGGGATTTCTCCCTTTAGTGTGAAAAAAGAGCTTGCTGTGGTGCATGACTACTTGGTGAGTTGTCCCTAGGCAAGTGGCTTCCACAGCCCCGAAGAAGCAGCTCCTTGCAGGTCTCGTCACCCAGAACTTCACACAAATGTCAGGCATCTCCCTTTGGTTTCTGTGCACCATTAGTGGTGCACCACCATGAGTCATACCCTGAGTACCCTGCATTGGTAAGGAAACGATAGAGCCAGAAGCCTCTGTGTGTGCTGGGTGACTTCTCCATCTGTGGACCTGGTCCATGGATGGGATCATCTCATTCATCATCAGATATCTCATCGCTGCCATGCCTAATGCACCGTTCTTTCCTCCTTTTACTTGTGTGTCTTGGGCAAACACCTCTTGTGCGAGGAGGAAACATGCAAAGAAGTGGATGTCTAATGCAGGGGATTATCTTCCCAGGGCTCTGCTCCGGAGAAAGGCCAGAACTGGGCACTGGAGACCTTCCACACCTCAGTGGGATTTTGTTTGGTGGGATTTTGTTTTTTTTTCCCCCAACAGTGCAGTTCCTCATTGACACAACTGGAGGAGCTGAAGCAGAGGGTGCAATGGCATGTCCTGTAGCCAGGCTTCCTTCACCCTCCTCTGTGACCACTGGCACCTTCACAACTACATCTGTGAACACCCCAGCTGTGCCTCTGTGGGAAATACCCTCACCTGTGGCTGGATGACTGACCTGGGCCTGGGAAGCCCAGAGTGTAACAGTGATGCTCAGCGGACAGGAGTAATGATGAGGTGCAGAGGGCAAGCACCCTTACGGGAAGCGCGGCTTTGGGAGATCTGTGTGTTGTCTCCGAGTTATACCAGCTTCCGGCATCTCTGTAAATGACTGACCTTTCTGGGGCTTGGACTGGGAACCCTCTTCTGTAATGGTTCCTTGTTAAGCGTGTTGGCCTGGGGCTTTACTCTGGAAAAGCACATTCATTTTGTGTCCTGTCCTCCTTTCAGACAGACAGCCCAGGGGGTCATATCCACCAGCCAATAAGTGATGTAATTGATGCAGATGATGCAGACATCCACAGAAGAATGAGTAGTTTTCCCATTAATACAATCAAAATTCCCATTAATTAATGTTCCTTGTTAAGCGTGTTGGCCTGGGGCTTTACTCTGGAAAAGCACATTCATTTTGTGTCCTGTCCTCCTTTCAGACAGACAGCCCAGGGGGTCATATCCACCAGCCAATAAGTGATGTAATTGATGCAGATGATGCAGACATCCACAGAAGAATGAGTAGTTTTCCCATTAATACAATCAAAATTCCCATTAATTAATGAGAATCCACTTTTTTTTTTTTTTTTTTTTTTTTTTTTTACCGTTTGGATTTTTGTCTTCACCTGTTGGATGTACAGACTTGCTCTAATTTCTTCTTTTTGAATTATCTTGAGTATTTCAGTTTTTGGTTTGAGGCTGCTCTGAAATACCACATGGATATTTCTCTTAAACACGTTGGATCAAGCTCAAAGGACACAAAACGTTTTTCTTGAGCATTTGCCTTAGGTGTGTGTTGCCACACAACTTCCTTGCTGCTAAAGATCACCAGACTGAAAATAATGCCTGGATCCGTGTCACTGTTAACGCCTGGATCTCCCAGGTTTTGGGCTTGGAATTGAGCTGTAAGACTCCTGCTACTTGAGGAAGGCGGGGGTCGTTGCTTGCCGTAGCTGAGCAAAATAGTAAGCCCAGAAGCAGGTCAGTTTGGGGCAGTTCAGCAGTGCCCCTGGCTCTCTGCCCTGCCTACCTGCTGCCCCAGTGTTAAGCAGCACCTGCTTCGTTGCCTGATATGGGGACAACGGTCTCCAAGGGCTCAGAGTACAAGGCAGGCAGCCGGGAAGCAGCGGCCTGATCGGCTGCTCCACTTTAATCTCTGCCCTTTGAGACAGCAGCTCTTGCTGCCCGTGGCACTGCACCAAATGTTACCGAGCTTAAGCAGAGTGGGGGAAGATCTAAGCCCAACTTTTCATCACATTTGTGTCTGCTAATCTCTGCACGTGCCTCTGCTTGTTAGTATCGGATTTATTAAACCTTCGTTTTCTATTTCTGGATCTTAAAATATTGATTCCAGGTTAGTTGACTCATTCTTGAATCACTGCAGCTTGTCTTGTGCCTTATTCTGCTTCCTGAGGACTTGGCCGGTTATTTGGCATTCTCACCCGGATCTTCACTGCCCCCCTGGTCTATTGACTGGATTTGTACCTGCTTAATATGACCAGTCCAACTGTAGGACTTCTCCAGCATTTCTCATTTTGCCAACCCGTAGAATTGGAGTCGGATGTGCTCTGCACTGATCAAAGACCTTTCTCAGTGTGACACAGAAGTACTTCTGCATCTCCCCCAGCAGGCCGTGGTTCCTGGTTGAAGCCCCTGTTTCTGGCCTGGCTGAGGTGCGCTCTGTCCTAGAAACTTCTATGTAGTGTAGCTACATAGCTTAAGGCTATGGAGAAAGGAGGTGGGAAATCTCACTCCTGGCTGATTTCACTGAGCTGAAATAAGAACAGTGTTGTCGGTTATGGCAGCAAGAAAAGATGCTTTTGCTGGAGTAGCTTATTCTGTTGGCTGGGCTGGCATGAGCTCTTCTGGTAGAAGGCCCTGGTTGATGCATCCTCACCCCTGGAAATGAGGGAGGAGTAGAAGGTGGCGGAAAATGGCAACATCTTCCCAAGTATAATTCTCCTTTATTTCATACTTCACATCAAGAAATTCTGCGTTGAAAACTTAAGTGGTTCCTCACACCCTTGGTGAGGTCCTGCAGATGCTAGTGATGTGGTCCTGCTAGGTTTGTGTCTGGAGGCTCCTGAGTGTTCGTAGGGTTGTTCCAAGACAGCAAGGCATATCCTCATCCACCAGCCATTTCTCAGCATCACTGGGGACGGGATGGAATTCAGAACTCATCCTTTTGGTTTCTGCACACGCTTTGAGTGTCATGAAAGGGACACGCTTGATTGATAGCTTCTGCTAGTGAGAGACTCCACTGGTTCCTTGCTGAAGGAAGAGTGCTCACACATCCGCAGTATGTTCTTTTGCTGCTTCTGGATTTCATTGTGTTCTGTCTGTATGTAAAATACGTTGGATATCATCTTGATCTAAATGCTAACAATATGTTGTTTTTCAGCTTGGTTTTGGGTCGTTTCTTGGAATAATTGGATCAAACTTGATAGAAAACAAAAGGCAAATGGTAAGTTCATTATAAAAACTTTTTTAAAAAAAATGACAGTAGCTCAAATTTTGTATGTAAAGAGTACTATTGGTTTTCCTAACTCTTCCACAGGAGTGTTGCATACCTCTTGAGTAGTAGAGATGGTTTCTGGTGGCTCAAGAGAACAAGGCTGTTAACTCTGATATTTTTAAATTAAATTAAAAAATGCTCAAGGTAGCACAAAGTGACTATACGTGGTCTCATTGAACTCAGTGGGATTTTTTTAAAGGGCTCGAAATTGAGTGTTTGGTGTTTTCAGGATAGTCAGTGCTTCACAGACTCACCTCAGTGCTTTTTCTGTTGAGCTGTCATAGTATGTGATACCCAATACGTTAAAAACATAAACAGAATACATTTATTTAAAATCTTTTAAAATAAATTCTTAGAGGCTTGAGGCTCTGCAAAAAATTGCTTTTGGCCACTTTCTATTCTAATCAAAGGACAGAGAAGAAGATCAAGCAGTTGGTGTAACAGCTGGCCGGGAGACTGGAGGTGAAAGCCCTTACAGGGCCCAGCAGAAAGTCCTTCCTGAGGACAGGAGTGCTCGGAGCTCTCTGCTCAAGAGATGTCTAGAGTTTAAGTCACTCAGGATACTGACATGACAAAAAGCATCAACACTGGTGTAAATGAAAAGCAACCCACTTCTCCAGTGTTGCTGAATAACACATGTGTTGCTGGTCCTTGTTTCCGAACATCTCTTCAAGTAGGAAGGAAAACCAGGAAACTTGGCGTGCCGTGAAGCAGCAGCTGGCGACCTGAGAAGCACAGCAGACACTGGCTCGACCAGGTGTGCAGACCACAGTGCTCTCTGGCTCCCTCCTCACGCTGCAAGGAGGCTTTTGTGTGCTGGGGCTGGGCAGCCACTGTCTAGGCAGCTCTCTGCTGTCCCAGCCCATGGGAGCAATGTTCAGGGGAGAGCAGGTGGGCAGATAGCACAAACCAGATGAAACCAGCGCTGCTGATATGGTACGATCACGACTGAGCTTGTGCTGTGTGGGAGGGCGTTTCTGTGTGCACTGGGGACAGAGCTGGCCCGGATTAACCCCTTTGGCAAGCACGGGAGACTTGTGTGGACTTGGCTGGGTCTCTGATGGCCCCTAAGCATGTTTCACAAACGTTTCATCTTTCTGCCTGTGCCTGAAGGTAGAGGCTATAGTGCTGGGAGGTGTCAGTAACAGGGAAGTCTCTTGGGAGAATTTAGCAAAAGGTGTGGGTAGAGAGAGATCAAACGAAGTCAGTACCTGATGTGTTCCTGGCAGGCTGTTGAGCTCCATTTTTCCCAGCCTGTTTACTCTCCTTGCTGCACGTGGCTGGCTAGAGGTAGCATGTCGGGAGGTACAGTCCAGCCCTTGGAGCACCCTGCCTCCCTGCTTGCCTCTGGCGGGAGAGCAGCTGGGATCCCCCTCCCCAGCCCCATTCTCCGGCAGCGAGATCCTTCCAGCCTTCCTCCTATGGGGGTGCGCAGGGGTTCGTGCTGTCCCGGCAGCCCGTCCCGCTGGCCCAGTGCTGCTGCCTGCTTTTGCAGGGATGGGGCTGCCTCTGCGGGGGGTGAGAGAAGCTGGGTGTGCTGCTGACCGAGGCTAAAGCATGTTTACCGAGCTGCAGAGGGAGTCCAGAGAAATTCCTGCTTGTCCTAATCCGGAGGCTGGGCTGCCTTGCCCTTTGCTTTGCAAATAGCGTGTTCCCTTCAGAGCAGGAGGCAGAGGGTGAGGCAGACCTTGTAGGAGAGGAAAACTGCCTTTTCCAGTCGGTCAGAGTGCAGGGGAGGTGGGTTTCCCAGTGGATATTTTTTGTTGTTTTCACCTTGGCTCTGAAAGAGCAACACGTCCTGTTCTTTCTGTCCTAGTAGGGTTTCCAAGCCTCTTGCTCATCATAGATTAGCAGCATGTCAGGGTCTGGTTGAGCAATGACTGTGTTATGCCAGTCCTGCGTTCTTCACAGGAGTGCCCGTGAGTGACAGCATGGCTCTGACTTGATGTGTTTGTTTATTCTGAAGAGCCCTGGGTCGTCCGTGTTTATTCTTTTCGTCTCTCTATCATTTTGTGTCCTAAAAAGCACGCGTGACCCAGCTTTGCAGGGATTGCGTCACTGCTGCCTGGGTTGGCAGCTAGCGTGTCTCTGCCCTGACTGCAGAAAGGACATGCAGTAGCTGTCTCTTACTGTCCCCGTGCTTTACTCACATCTCTCTCCTCCTTGCCCAGGAGCACTTTACAGTGGCAGCTTTGTCCATTACGTGTTTCCATAATACCACTGGCAGTGCAGAATTTTTTTTTTTTTTTTTTAATCTTCCATGAACTTCCTTGGTGTCCTACTTTGCTAAAAGGCAGTCTTGGTGTTGCTTGTTACGCAGCTGCTCCTCAGGAGGAGCTAAAAGCAACTTCTGCTGCCATGTTCTTTGTTTCTGCCTGTAAGCTGGCTGGGGAGTGCGAGGAGTCGAGCAGGCCGGGGCAGCTGACGGGGAGAGCTGACTGAAGCAGCACCCCTCGCCTCTCTCCAGGCTGCTGACAGGAATAGGCCTCTCTTGTTTTTCCCACGCAAGCATACTGGCTTTTGTGCCACGTTCCTCCACTTCCCGCTTGTCGAAGTGAGGGAGGGCTTTGGTCCCCCCAGGGAGGGCCCACTGCCCAGCACTGCCCACCTGCCCCTGCCGCAGGCAGCTCTGACTTACACCCGAGCTGCCCGCTCAGTGGTTTTCAAGAGAGGAGTCAGCGTTTTATGTGCCTTTGTGACAGTTGTCTGTGTAATGGAAAAAGTAATAACCAACAGCTTCACAGCCCACGTGTCGCTGGAGGTGGCTTAAAGGGAGCCTCAGCCCAGGACACTCCTGCTTCATGGTTCCTGCGCTATCCAAACCCAGTTTGTCTTTTCTTGTCTGAATGCTACTCAGTGCGGCTGGAGTTAGATGAGCAAAGGCTGATCACTAATATCACACTGGTCTTGAGAGGGACTTCTGCTTGCTAGAGGAACAGTATTGTCAGCCCCAAATCAAAAATCTTGTTGGCAAATCATGAGATCAGTTGAAAAACATGTGATTTTTAAAATTAATTTGTATGGTTTTGTTTGGTGTTTTATTTTCTTTATCATAAACTCTCAGTGTTTGGTTTTCAGGCTTTTCTTTCTCCAGCTGAGAAAGAGAAAACTCTGTGTAAATAAAGTGAGCAAACCCATTTCTAACACCAGATCCTTATATCCTAGTAGGACGGTTATGCAAGTATCATCATTAACCTTGTATTATTTTAAATAACCATATTAGCAGCTCCTATCTGCAAGCAGGGGTGACCAACAAATACCCTAATTGTATATATTTAGTGTTTGACTCACTTCCCATCTTCAAGGGTCATGCTATTTACGGAGAATATCCTCTTTCACATATACGTGAAACAGAGGACAGTAACAGAGAAAAACTAAACTTGCTGCAAAGTAACCGAAGCCACAAAACCCATTTCTTCCACCAAAACCATAAGAAGCTGTGCTTTCTCCCTTGTGCGGTTCCACTGGTTGTGGTAGCGAAAGAGCGTGACTGCTGTAACGGAGAGTGCAAGTTGTGATCCGGCTGTGGAGATGGCGTGGGTCTGACTGGGGAGGAATTGCTGGTGTTTACAGCTGACAGAAACGGGGTCCCAGCACAGGACCTGATCCTGGAAAACTTGTCACCTGCTGCCATCTGTAAGTACTTTGTGGCACAGCATCTAATATTCCAGTAACAGCTTGTTACAAGTGACCATGACTTGTTTGAATGGTCATTGGATTAATTTCAGTCTACTCTGTCTACTGCCGCAGGTTTTTTTTCAGTAGGACAGTGTATGTCTTGAATTCGTGCCTCATCTAGAAAACTGTTTTATTTTCTCTCGTTTTGAAGCTAACTGAAGTAAGCAATTGTACAGCGACCATTTCCACTGTCCCAAGTGAGCCCTCCTGCATCTCCACTCATTCCTTTATCTGACCTGGTCTGCACGTGGATGTTGCTGGAGGAAGGTCTGTTTTCACTGAGGGAGGCTTAGGTAAAAACAGCATGATTGACCTAAAAATCCTGAGACACTTTAAAAATCCATATAGGATCCTTCTGGCTTGCGTTTAGGGGGTTTGGCTTGTCTTTCTGAGAACTGGATCCTCATGCAGTGGCGGGAACCAAGGTTTTCAAGCAAACTTAGCACCTGTAGCTTTAAAACAAACATCCCTGTGCCCGAAGACCCAAGATATCTGTCACTGCTGGCCAAAATAACTGTTAGGTTTCTATTTGTGCTATTAGTGATATTTTTACTATTGCTCAAAGCTCCTGATGACCAGGGTCACCTTTGTACTTGTGAAGAAGCAGTTTTTAACAGGTGCCAGCAACCGACACTTGAAGGCTGCGATCGCTTGAGTGGAAAACCACCAGGGAAAAACCCACTGAAGCTTTCAGTTCTTTAAATGGAAATACTGCTGTTCCCCAAGCTACGTCTTTGTGAACCTGTCTGTTTGAAAGCCGCGCTTGCCCTCCCCCTGCAGCCCTGTGGATACTCCCAATGTGCTTTGGCGAGGGGGATTGGGATCGGTGTTGGGAGCTGGCCTGGAGCCCACTGGCAGCGGCTGAGCGGCTGCTCAGGAGCGGGGGCTTGTGTCAGCACTCCTGCGTGGTTCCCCAGCTGGGCGCTTTGGCGGGGGAGGTGTTTTAAGTGGCGTAGTGGGAGTAGAGACTTCGTTTCTCATAGCTGGGTTGGGGTTTGAGTATTCGTGGCTTTCTGTCTGAATGCTTTTGCCCTAATGTTAATGGGCAGGATGGGGCCAGTGGAAGAGGATCAGACCTGTCTGACTTCCCTCCTTGTGCTGAAGGCCGAGATCTCTCCTTGCAGCTCCCCCAAAGCCAGGGAAAGCCCCCTGGGCTGTGCTCGCCACAACCCGGCACCGAGGAGTCCAGCCAGACTGCTGTGAGGGCATGCAACACCAATGGCATAGGCTGGTCACCTGTCTGCTGGTCTCCTGGCTTTGTGCTTATGCCCGCTTTATGAAAGCGTTGTTTCCTGAAGGCGCAGTCCCACCAGAGAGGTTTGCGAACAGCAGTCTCCTGTGTCCGTACAGCCTGGGAAGTGTTCACAGGAGCAGCTCCCCACAGTGTCCCAATGGGGAGGGAAGAAATCCCCTCCTTTCTCTCCAGGGAAGAGTTAAGGACAGCAGCAGGCAGAAGAGGAGGTGTATCCTCAGCCTAAGTTTAGCGCTTTGGAGTCATGGAAAAACTTGCGTTACAATATCAAGTCCCCAGAGAACCAGTCTGGCACAAGGCTACTCCTGCTGCCTCGCAGGAGCAGATGCTCTCCTCCGAGACACACATCCCATTGCCTTCAACGAGACCAGTCTGTGCAGCCTGGGCAAACATTTGGGTCATTGATTGCTTGAGGGCTTATTGACTGTGGTTTACATATTCTTGTGGAGAGGGCACGAAACCCTTGGTTGTGGAGAGGCAGATGATACGTTGCTTTGTTTTCCTTTCCCAGCTGGTTGCATCGATTGTCTTCATCAGCTTTGGTGTCATTGCTGCGTTCTGCTGTGCCATAGTAGACGGCGTCTTTGCTGCCAGACACATAGTAAGTGCTTCCAGGAAAACACAGGTCCTGCAAATGCTTTTACTCTAGGAAAAATAGTGATGGTGTCTATAATCCTGTATCAGGCCACAGCAAACCCTGTAAATATATGTTATGTGCTGAATGCCGTTTTAAATCATAAACTTTAGAAAAATGTATCCATTTTTCAAAAATATTTTGAAATTAGCAGCAAGCATTAAGATCTTAAAGCTTTGCTGTAGTTTTTTTGGGTATGCTTTATGTGTTTACTGAGTTTCAAAACTACCTGATGTAATGTGAATTACAGCTCTTGCCAAGGGACAATATCTGAGCAGTAACATCTGTTGTATTTCAAACATTAAGAGAATTGAAATGCTGATTGAACTGCTGGGTGTTGTAGTAGAATGAAGCAATTTGATACGAAGCTCCTTAAAGCGTTACAGTATAAACAGGAAGCACTTGCAGTAGGGTCTCAGTTTCCGTTTGATGGCTTAAAAAAATACGAGCTACTGCTGTCATGACCGATCACTACTACAGCGGGACGTGCAAAAGCTGCAGTTATTAGTATAGAAATGATAAAACACAATTCCATTTCAACCAAGCAAACAGATTTTTGTCCTGCAACTCTGCAGTTTGATGACTTTTAAAAAAATTTTTGGCAAAACGGGATTAAAGAGACAGTTAATCTGTGATCAGAATGGAAAGGAATTTCAGAAGGTCAGAATTACCCATGAAGTGGAAACTCCCTGTGTCAGCTGGCTCATTATTCTCCTTGTAAAGCCGGCTCCCCTTTCCTGCCCCTGAGCGTTCCAGGGATAGAAAGGCGGCTGGACGGCAGGATTTGCTGACAGAGCAAAGGGCAGCTCCGCTCAGCTGTGTGGTAGGTCTCCGTCTGTCTGGATGCAACCGGCAAGTCTTGGCCGCCTCTGACCCCCCCTGCAAGGGCATGGGAAGCATTCACTTTGATAAAAAGGTGAAGCTCCTTTGACTCCTGATCCTGGCCCTGTGGGTCTGAGCCCTGCAGACTTGCTCTGGGATTTTTAGGTGCTGACCTCGTGGGGCGGGTGATGGCATGAGCTGGCACCTCCTCCCAGCTGGCCCCGGGGATGTCTGCATGTCTGAGGCAGCCAGAGCTGAGCAGTTGGGATGAAGAGGGTTCTGGTTTCTGCCTCTTGATGAACGGACATGCTTTTGGCCTCGCTTCACCCCCTGACAGTCCAAAAATGTCACCATCTTGCTGGAGACGTGCTCCTGCCACACTAGCACATAGCGTTCCCCCCGTCGCCTGCTGCTGCCCTGTCACTGCCAGTTTTGGATCAGATGCCCAGAGAGCATCTGCCTGCTCCTGGGAAGGGCTCGCTGGTGCGGATACCCATCCAGCGTTACTTTCCCTGAGGTTTTGCCCTGGGGACCAGGCTGCCCTGAAGTGAGACGTTAATGCGTGTTTGCAGGCTGAGCCATTGGTAATCCTCTAGAGCTTTCCCACAAGTCACTCAAGAGCCCAGAAAGAAAAATTTGCCAACAATTTAATGAGAAATTGTTATGATTCAGCATGAAGAACCCTCGGAAACACGTCAGGCAGCCCTGGGATGTGTCTGGGGGGGATGAGGAATGAATCATTCAGTTCGGGGTGGCTGTCCTCACCCAGATGAGCCCAGCTGAAGGGCCCGCTCCTCCCGTGGTAGCTGCAACAGATACGTACCTCCAAGGACCAGGGTTAAACATCAGCTGGGGCTCAGCGGGGCTGGGGCGGGGGGGGGCTGCCATCCGTGGGGATGTTGCAGAACAGCCACTGTATTGGAGTGCTGGTGCAAGAGCAGGGTCTCTCTAAAGCCTGGCCCCTTTCCCCAGACCAGCTAGCTGATTTTGATTTCATTGGAACTCTAAGACTGGTGCTTTTTTTTTGGCAGGATCTGAGGCCGCTGTACGCAGGGAGATGTCAGTATTACTCCAAGAGTACGACCCCACCGGAGGTAAGAGAAGCTTCAGCTGTGCTGTCTCCTGAAGGGGCTGGCATCGTGGTGCAGGTGGAGGAACCTGCTGCCAGGCTGCTGCTCCGGTGTCCCAGAGGTCTGCGAAGCGAGAAGGGGGAGCTACGAGCAACATAGAGCAGCCTCTGCGCCTCTGCTGCCTATTGCCTTCTCCAAAGAGAAGCCCGTTGGGGATGGGTGTTCCTGCCACATATTGATAGTGTGTGCGGACATCTTTGGCTGCCTTTGCTGTGCATTGAGTGTCTCTCTGAGACTTCCTCACAAGTTCCCTAGTAGTTTTGAATAACCACTATGTTCCAAATTAAAATGCCTGCTTGAGGTGCAAAGTAAGTACTACCCAGTGGCATTGGTGGGGTGCATTCTCTTTTCAGCCCGAAGACCATCCATGTGAGCTCGGGTGTCGCTAGCCACAGGCAGACAATTAACCACTTCAGTCAATTATTCACCAGCATGGGAATCTTGGTCTCGGTGTGTATCATCCTGCTGACAGCCCTTTGCTCTGAGTTGCTGCGTGGTGAGGAGTGTTAGTTCAGCAAGGTCTTGGCTGCTTGTAAGAGTTGCACAACCCCCTTCCTATGCAGGCTCGTGCTTATCTACGACTTCCCCATGGTGAAAGGAAACACTGGTCTGTTCTAGTCTAGTGCGTCTTAATTCCAGTATAGCTATGTACTTTGTAGGAGCTGTGCTGCAAGATAAGGAAAGAAAAATCTGCCTGGGGCTAATCTGGAGATCAGTGCAAAGTTTACACGTAGAGTGGGCCAAATATCAGCAGAAACATGTTTGGTGATTATGTCCTCATGTGCTTTATGTATTTTTTCTGTATTCGCACAGGCAATCTGTCACCCACAGCGCCGTGCGCCCTGCACACCGAAAATAAAAACCAACACCTGCTTCTGCTGTGACCTGTACAACTGTGGAAAGTGAGTAAGCTAAAAATACCATTCCTGGCCATGGAAAGGGCGAGCAGTGGTCATGCTGGTTTGCAGGTGTCTGAAGGGCCAGGATAGAGTGGGAGCAAAGTGTTGGATAATGACAGCTGTTGTGGGAAGGTGTCTTAAGCTGTAGTTGGTAGCCATAAGGACTCCCAGGGAGAAGATAACCAAGGAAAGGGGTGTATGATATACACTGAAGCCATCCCACCTACGTGTGAGCCTGCCCTGCACCAGCCCAGCTGGAAAAATTAAGAGGGTAGGAGTTTCCATTACTTCCGTGCTTGGTGCCTTCCCCATTTTTTTCTCTATTGAGCATCCTTTGTCCTAACATCTTCCTTCTCTATTAGTACTGCTTGTTCACTGGGGTTTATTTTGGTTTAGAAGATTGAAGGTGTAAAAACTGGGGCACTGTTCATCCTCACCTTGTCACTGTTTTATTCTCCACCCTGCTAACAGGGAGAGTTCATAGCCTGGTGCCACCTGCGTGTTTATAAATCGGGGTCCTCTCTGCCCAGTGAATATGTTTCGTGGTCACAAGAGGCTGGAGGGTGTACCAGCACTGTGCAAAGATGAGTCAGA
The DNA here is from genome assembly GCA_000699545.1 of Podiceps cristatus. Classification (NCBI taxonomy): domain Eukaryota; kingdom Metazoa; phylum Chordata; class Aves; order Podicipediformes; family Podicipedidae; genus Podiceps; species Podiceps cristatus. The sequence continues at coordinate 18,229 of JMFS01008402.1, read as the reverse complement.
AGGGTGGTTCCCAAGCGAGAACCACTGCATAGTGATCACACCATCATTAGCTCTGGCTACTGTGCCTAAGCCAACTTAATTTACAGCACAGGCTGCTTGTATCATTTGGAGTGTCTAATGTGTGTCAGCAAGCAATTAATAATTTTTTTTTTTTTTTTTTTTTTTAGGGCTGGCTCTTGCCTAGGGCTGTTTCAGGCTTAACATTTCTCACAGTACTTAGTTGGGCTGGCCCCCACTTAAATCATTGACTGTGGCAGAGGAGGATCAAAAGCTGCTGTTGGGAGAGGGTGGTTCTTCGTGCTGGGAAGGGTAATCCCTGGTCTCTGTCGGACTTTGTTTCTGTGGAAGCCACTGCAGAGGGGTGAAGCTCACACTTTCCTTTGACAGTTTACAGAACCCAATCCCATTTTACTAGCTGAAGAGAGCGATACACAGAGAAGTGATTGGAACAGAAAAACTTGTAACTTTTCTGTATTTTTTTTTCCTTTTTCTCACCCCCACCGCAAGTCAGGCTGGTTCAGGGTCCTGCCTCTGACCTGTGTTCCCCTCTCTGATCTAAGATACCAGTTGTTACCATCTCAGTCTTCCTTAGTACCACACAACTGTTCTGCACTGAGGAGGTGCTGGTTCTTCTGGGATCTCGGTAAGAGAGACACGGGCACTCAAGGCTGGCTAGCTCACATACTGTGTAAAGGATGGAAATTATAGAAAAAGTGTCGGCAATCTTGCATCCCTCCTGATGCTGGGAACCCTGGCTGTGGGAGCATTGGATGAGCCCCTTCCTGTTGATAAGTACATGCTGTGTTTGTCTGCACAATGCTGAATGTTCTCAGTGGCACACCAAGGCTCGCTGAGAGCGTTACACTCTCACGCGTCTCCATAGGAACGAGCTCTTGCAAACAGTACATACAGGCCGCATTGTTAAGGCGGGCACGGTATGTGCTCGGGTTATACAGAGGCCATGCAGGCTAACGTACAGGTTTTTACAACCTGTGGTTATGCTCTGCCTCGATTTCCGCTTGAAATTCCTGTCTCCTTGTTGCAATGCCTTCTGCAGTGGCCCACTACAGCAAGATACGGAAAAAAGGAAAAGAAGAAACTGAGTAATGAGGGAAGAAGAGTGGCTCTTGTGGAAGGGGGCAGGTTCCTGCAGGCCTTGCAGAGTCTGCTGGGGACCTGAGCCTGGTGGTTCTGCTTCTTGGACTTAAATATGAGCATGTTCTTCCCCAGTTTGAGCCTAACCCCATATGCGAGCTGAGAGATAAGTCATTCAGAAGCCCTTAGTATTGTTTGTCCCTGATAAAGATGTTTTCTTAAGGCACATTTGCTGTAGCCCACTACATCTGGTAAGCTACGCTGACGACCAGCCTGTTCCCCCAAGCAGCAGTGAGAGAGAAGTCATTCCTGAAGAATCCTACCTGCAAGACTCCAGCCCGCATGTTGCAGGAGCTGCTCTTCCCTTTCCAAAACAATGGCCTAAGTGGATTTGACTGAGTTTTCTCTGTTTCTTTTCTGCATGTGGAAAAGCTGAAAAATGTGAGCAGAAAGACCTCTCCCTGCCAGGGTCGCAGGGGTCCTCCAGCCCACACCATTGTAGAGCTGCAAAGGGCAGGCAGCGGGAGCAGAGCGGCCAAGTTGGACGTGCTTTGTGGCCAAGCCCCGCGGTGCCAGGAGGCCAGCTGTGCCATCCGGTGCCCATCCAGCTGCTCTTGCTGCCCTGAGGGGCAGCTGCCGCTCCTCGGGGCACAGACTGATTTCCCTGGGTAATGCCAAGACCAGTTTGTCCTTGGGAAGCCTCCAGGATCTCTCTGGAGATTTCAGATGATAGAAATAAAAGGCAGATCCAGACTCAAGGTCATTTGGGTATTTGCAGGCCTTGCAGAACTTGTTTGTTTCAGAACAGATCAAGCTGTGTGCTGCCATTGCCGTACAGGGAGATAGCAGGTGCCACAAGTGTGAGATCTAGCAGGCTTTAGCCTCACCCCCTCGGTAGTTAGATCCAGGCTATCATTAAATTGCAGAATGCGTTTTGCAGTCCTGCAGAAGTGCTTAGGTTTTATGATGTGCAGTGCATTTTTTTATCATTATTTTTGGGTTTTTTTCATAATCTAGCAGAGTAGAGATTTCTGGAGGCTACTATGAATACATTGATGTGAGCAGCTGCCAGGACATCATCCACCTGTACCACTTGCTTTGGTCGGCAACGATTCTGAACATAGTGGGGCTGTTCCTAGGGATCATTACAGCAGCGATACTTGGAGGCTTTAAAGACATGGTAAGATGGTACCAGTTTCTCTGTGCATTAAATGAAACAAATCAGGCAAATTGCCTTTTAAAAATAATTATGAAAACAGCTATTGGTATTTCAACGCAAATGATCTATGCAGCCCTGCAATCGGGCTGGAAAGAGGGCATGAAATAACCGTGAAGAGAAAGTGGAAGTGATTCACTTTTCTGATCTGGTGTCACCGCCTGAACACAATTAGCAAAGATGAACAGAACTGGGAGTTTGTGTTTTCAAAAGGAACCTTTTCAGGGGTGTTGGCAATAACAGGATGAATAAAAATAAGCTCTTTCTTAAAAATTGATCTTCCTTTTCATACCATTGACCTTCTACTAGGAAATGAGTGCTGGTTGCTTGTAAATTGTTCATTTTATAGCAGTAGTAGGATTCTGAGCTTTACAGACTGCTTAAGCAGCCGTGTAAGGCTGAAACTCTCCCATCTAGTGTCTTCATGGTGCAGAATCTGAAAGGGTGAACTGGGGACCAAAACCAGATGAAGGATTGCAAACTTCAGATAATGAAAAAAACACTGTTCTGACAATGTGAGCTTTGAAATACCCTCCCTTAACCAGGCTGCCTGTTACCTCCCATAGTTTTGTTCTGCAGAGGACAAATCAATGGGGAGAACTGAACATATGACAGGTAAATTTGGGGTGGTTTTTTTCCATCTCTTGTGACTCATTCGGAATAATACAAAACAAGACACTCAGAAAAGAGCATTTGTTGTCCTGGCAATACGTTTTTCTTACAAATATATCTTGGGCCCTGCGCTAAGGGTGCCTTATTTCAAAACTGAACTTCCCGACATTTTCAGACTCACCAAGATCTTCCCAAACAAAACAGGAGACACATTCCCTGCTGCGCACTGTGGCCTTTTGAGATTTGATCCACACCAGACAGCCAGTAAACCTCTGCGGGGGGAAAAAAAAAAAAAAAATATGGAAGTATTTGTGGACAGCAGTACAAGAGGAGATGAAATATGCTGATCTTAAAATGCACTGAATAACAGAGGAATCAGAATTAATGGAGTCTTTCTCCTGCTTGTGCAGATGCAATCTGAACAGTTGTTCTGTTTGAGTACTGGTGTGCACTCAGCTCTGTGGAATCTGAGAGGAAACAATAGGTGGCTGAGGAATGAAATAACCTTGGGACTTACCTACTCCTAAGAGGGAACTGAGTTGCCAGTTACTGATTCGACAGAGTTCAGCTCTAAAGACACACAGTGCTCCTTTAAATCATTTCTGCTTTCATTCAGCTGTCAGCTTTCTGTGACTTATTTAGTAGCCTGAGATTCTCCTCTTTTTGTTTTAACAGACTCCTTCTCTCCCTACGCTGAACTGTACGGTTGAAAATGCACACCCTTCGGTGTCCTACTACTCAAGGCCACAAGTGACATCTTACAACACCTACTACCACAGCACTCCTCACCTGCCTCCCTACTCCGCATATGACTTTCAGGTAGGGAACGTTATGGGATGTTTTCTTGTTGAGCGGCAAGGTTAAATCCAGCCGGTCTGCAGGACTCTGGAGGCCTGTCTTCCTGTCATTCACACAGTTTAATTTTCGTGTTCCTGCAGAGAATACCAAATCTTTCCTCTAGGCATTGGTCCTTGGCAGTGCTCTCTGTTGTGAAGGCAGTGTTTTCCTGAAAGCTGTCCTTGAAGAGAAGGCTACAGAACGTGCTGCCTGCCTCCCCCGTCATTCACTGGTAGAGGCCACATTAAAAATAGGCATCGCCTCTGGCATCTGCAGTGCTCTGAGGATAGAGGCGAAACGAGGTATTCAGGTGCTAGTTTTTATTAGGCCAACTGCTATGTCTGAGAAAACACGGAAATGTGTTTTGGAACACAGTATGTGTTCCATGTGGAAACAGGGTATGTGAGCTGCTGAAGACACATACTGACTGAAAACCTCTTCTGTTGTGGGCTTTTTTTCCACACACTTCAGTTGGTCTAAGAACAGTCCCTGCAAACATCACCTCTGCTGTAATGCATCCCTTCCTCCTCTTAGTTACGGAACTGTGCCGTTGGAAACGGTGATTTCATGTGAACCTTGCCATCAGCATCAGCTTTCACTTGTTGAAGCAGATGAGGACACTTCCTCCTCAGCTCTTCTGTCAGATGGATGTTACCACAGTGGTGATGTTAACACATCATACATTTTCTTTGCAACCACCAGGGCTGGAGACTGCTTTTTTATCAACAAGAGCTTAAGGTCTTGAATATCAGCTACAAGGTGTGCTCTTGTTGCAAATGAATTTTTTGTCACAGTTGAGTGGCTTTACACAATGTGATTTAGTAGTAGTCTAGAATTTATTTATGCCCTCACAGCAGATCACAGAATTAGATTGTGATATTTGATAGCACTCAGTTATTAGTTTATTAACAAGGTGATTCAACAAAATTTGTTCTAATTGAGCAGCAACTTAGTTAAAGATTGAAAAATGGCAAGGTTTACTTTATTACTGCATGGAAGGAGTCTGTCAGGGAAAATCAAGACAGAATTGACTGCACAGAATCAAAGCATGCAAAAGGGTAAGGAAGACCCTCCTGTTGAGTTGGAAAGGATCCCCTTGCTTTCTAAACTTCTTCAGAGAGGAGTCTAGGGGCTGCTGGATCCAATCCTAGTCACAGACTTGATTAATGGTTCTTGTCTAAAGGAATAGATGTCTGTGGCAGTGGTCTACCGTTGAGTCATGAGAGTCAGAGAGGGACCCCCTTGCTTTCTAAATTCCCTCCAAGAGGAGTCTAGAGGCAGCTGGATCCAATCCTAGTCCCACACTTGGTCAACAGTTTATGTCTAAGGTTCATTTACAGTAAATCACAAGATCGTTAGTAACACTTAATCATTGACTAATTCAGCATTTACAAAGTGATTTAATTAATTCATACACACATGCATGCAGACACAATATTCATATAAAGGTACAAAGGGTATACCTGTTAAAAATTCCCCTTCAGTTCAGTGAAATAACTCATGTCGAATGCTCTGGCATTTCTCAACAGGCGAGGGTTGAGCCTCAAGGAATAAGGGGTTTCAGCCCAGGTCCCATTGTCGGCTTTCGGCGATGGTGCTCTGAATTTTGCAAACTTGGGAGTTGTGAGCTCTGAGAGGTGTCCCACTCAGAGGGAGATGCTGGGCACAGCTCACTGTGGTCCAGGAGAGGTCATAGGGGTCGCAAGATGATTTGCCTTAGTCATCAGTAAATTTCCATCCTGGCCACAATTTGGGTTGTCCTGCTCTCGTTCCACTCTTGTTGCCCACCAAGGCCAGGCATTATCAGAGTTCCTGATATGGTCAGTGCCACTGGCCACCTCAACCATGCAAGAGTTCCTGATACAGCCAAGGGACGCTTCACTGCTCAGCTCGTTGCACAAGGCCAGGTAATTGGAGTTCTTGGTCTGCGGGGCTGGAATGCTCCACCACAGCTCTGTGATAGCCACTGTCTCCCTCATCAGAGCTGTGCATTAGAGGTAACATGAATCTAAACCTTTCTGGTTTTGCTGCTAGTGCCACTAGACAACACTGTTGTCAGGGCTTCCTAGAAATACTTGAACACTTACATCAGAATTTCTAGGACTTATTTATACAGCTTTGTGACTAGTGGGGCTGGAATGCTCCACCACAGCTCTGTGATAGCCACTGTCTCCCTCATCAGAGCTGTGCATTAGAGGTAACATGAATCTAAACCTTTCTGGTTTTGCTGCTAGTGCCACTAGACAACACTGTTGTCAGGGCTTCCTAGAAATACTTGAACACTTACATCAGAATTTCTAGGACTTATTTATACAGCTTTGTGACTAGTTTTTGAGATTAGTGCAATCTGGGACAGTCGCTAGTGTTGTATAACTTCTTACAGTTACAAAAATGCCAACCTCCGCACATACCAAACCAAGCTGTGCTGCGAAGTCCCCTTCTCAGTTGCTCAGCTGGTACTAAGCGCTGTTTCCCTCGGGGTTTGTCTGTACTGCAGCCACAGTGCCAGCAGAGAGCTCAGCACGATGGATTTGCTTTGTCTGTACTGCTGGGGCTCTGCTAACGCTTACAGCTCAGCTGGACAAATAAAGTCCTTCTGTGTCTCGCTTTGGCTTTGGAGCCGCCACAAAAGCTGGGCATAAATTGAGGTAATCTAAATTTAAAATGGCCAAGTCTCTCTTTCAAGTGCAGTTCTGAGTCTGAGCCTTTCTTATCTTCCAGGGAAGGTGGGTGCCTGCATGGAAGCATTAGCTGAGGCCTCTGGCAGTGGAGACTTTCTCTTGCCTTGAGCCCTACTCTGACCCGAGCAGTGTCTGTGCCTCCCTGGCACCTTCTCCCGGCCATCCTGCAGCACAGGGAGTGAGCCCAGCCTCGCCTCTCAAATCCCTTTCAAAGGCTGCGCTCCCTCTGGTGCAAGATTTGGCCAAGCCGGTGCTTCCCACTCATCCCACACATCTTTCACAGGAAAAAAAAAACAACATTCCAGAATTTCTAAGGAAGCCTGTGCCCCTGCAAGAGCCTGGCTTTCACACACTGCTCTAAAATGGCAGACCCCGCTCTCTGATTTTGGAGGAGCACAAGCCAACGGGTGTTGCAGTCAGTGGCCACCGCTTGTGCCATGGCTAATGACGCTGCACCCAGCTGGTTGTGGTGAGGAAGGCAGCAGGCCTTTGCAGCGGGCCAGGACGGGAACCGGGCTGGTGGAAGTAGTGCCAGTATCTTACTCTTCACTCAGTGTGAGAAAGTCTCAGTCCTGCAGTGTTGTGACTTTTGCGGGCCCTGTCCTACATTTGGCTCTGACGAGAGAATGCAGGTGAGCAGTGGCCTTCTCTGCCTTTCACTGCCTGTGGAAAGAGGAATTAGTGCCATCTTCCTAGCCGCTGCTTTGTTAACAAAGGCAGGCCGCTGCCTGCTGTCGGTGTTTCTTCTCCCACCCCCGGCCGCTCCGCTCCAGGACTCACGGCTGCAGCTGAAACAGTGAAAACCCAGAGCCACGTTTGCTAACAAGTGCCAGCCCCGTGTCCCCATGGCAGTGCCCTTCCAAATGTCTTTGCAGTCTGGGGGCTCCCACCCACTGGGCTTTGGGTGAACTGGGGTGTGATGGAAGAGCTGTTGTGTTGTTTGAAGCGGGAAAGGTCTGTATGGCTTTCTGTGCAGTCCTCAAGGAGCAGGCTGGGCTTTCGTGGTCTGTGTATCTGCTTAATAAACCGTCACAGATTAGTGTTAGAGGACCGGCATAAAAGAGATGCTGTTTGAGAACAATGTGCTATTACTGCAGAGTCCGTCATCCCTCCACACACCAAGGTGAAATCCCACGGTCGCCCCCGACCTCGCACACGGTCACCACTGCGTACAGCTTGGCCCCGCTGCCCCAGCGCGGGTCCCTCAGCAGCGCAGTGTAAATCCTCCTCACGCTTCGGTCTCTGCAGGGCCTCAAGCTGGGCACGTTTGGGGTTTGCAGTCCGTAGCCGAAGGGTGGCGAAGGGGAAGGGGTGCCTGAGCAGCAGAGCAGAAGGCTCTCTGCTCCGCGAGCTGGCGGTGCGGCCAAGCACCATCCGACGCTGCTCGCTCTGCCGGTGGCTGGCTCGGGTGGGCCAGAGGGCCAACAGCGGCCCAGGGCGCAGTGTGACCATCGGGGATAGAAGCACGGATGGTGTATTAGTGGCCAGAGGAGCGAACGCAGGTGCCTGTATTGCCGTGCCTGTTTGTCTGGGCAGATCCCAGCCTGGGCACAGGTCTCTGCCAGCCCCGGCGCCTATGACTTGAGACTTTACACCTAAGGTGTTTCTGATAACAAAGGTATTTTGGAGAGCAGAAATTAATCTTCAGGCATGCACAAGTTTTGCTTGTCCACCTTTTCAAGCTTTTTACTTACTGAAGGAATAAATTATTTTGTTAACATTAATATATTTTTTTTTTTTTTAATTTGGGTAAAATGAAATTATCTGCAGCCTGTTCCTTGTTTCTACTGGCTGATTTGTGAAACCCAAGATTTGTGAGTCTCTCATCAGTTTTCAGTTGTCCAGCCTCCATGAAATGCAGCAGCTAGACAGAAGTGATGAGAAAGAATTATTTTTTTTTTTTTTTTAATGCCGCTTTCACTTTTAGGTCTGAGTCATCTTATTATGCAAAACTGTTACAGGCTGTGCTTACCTTGAATGCAACAAGTTATTTGAATACTTACTTATACATACATATGTTTTGCAGAAGTGAGCCTTGAAATGTTAATTTTGCACTGCTTGGTAATAAAGTATCACTTTGCTAGGGTCTTTTACATTAAGAAGTGGTTACATTACAGCCTTCTTGCTGTCTCCCTGCAGCATTCCAGCGTGTTTCCAGCCTCCACTCCTTCTGGCCTCTCCGATGACCCCCAGTCACTGTCGCCATCTCCCAGCTATATGTGGTCCTCTAACGCGCCGCCTCGTTACTCACCACCGTATTTTCCACCTTTTGAAAAGCCACCACCTTATACACCATAAAGAATGTGGGAAAGAAGAAAAAAATATTTGCCATTGAAATAATTGTGAACATTTTGTATTTATACTTTACTGTGGGAGGGAGCAGGAGGATAGACACAGAAGATAATTACAAATACAAATATTAGATTGGACCGTTCTTTCTTGCGAGACTTATTTCAGAGGTTTAACCAGGGAGTATGAGGAGGGGGAGACACTGTTGATGTTATGCAGTGTCGGTGAGTAGCAGGTGACCTAAATTCCACCCTCCTTGTTTTACCGCGAGGTTCATGTAGTCCTTGGTTTTTACTAAAGCGATACAACACAGATGATAGATTCTGGTCTGCCTTACTCCATCTTGTGCCAAGCTGAAGTAAGGGTAGCCAAGACCGATAGTTGTCAGAGAGCATCAGTCTGTGTAAGGTGAGAGTGCTTGCAGACAGCTCAACAGTTTATTTGAAGTTTTGCTTGGCCTTGGGGCTCCAGTTGCTGGGATTTTGGGGGGCCACAGAACCTAGCTCACCTCACTTGCTGGTTACAGCCTACACACTGGAAAAATCTTGGGGGAACCGCAACAGTGTCTCAAACTTCAATACTAATGAAAAGAGTTAATATCATAGGATATTTTCATGTATGTCTAGCAAAACAATTGGAATATTGCTTTTCTGAGGGGAGAAGCTTTAATAGGCAAGTTGGTTTTATTTCAGGATGCTTCCTAAGACAGAAGGTGAAACAGAGTTGTCTCTCTTTGTATTCTACGTAAGTCATGCTGAAATCAGTTTGGGTGGTTGCACTGCCTAAATCTCCCTTATATTCCTATAAAAAGCATCAGGAACTGTCCACAAGTCACTGAAACAGTGCAGTGAAAACTTTTTTTTTTTTTCTCCCCCCTTCTGTTTGGTTGGGAATTTTTTTTTTTTAAGCTTGTACTTTTAACTTTTTTAATGGACTGAGTCAGCACCCTGAATAAGCACTGTTTTAGTAGCTGTACTATGGGCTGCACATAAGGAATATCCACTACTAGTTCTCCAAGATGTAAGTCTCACATGGCTAAAATTCAACACCCTGTAATATAGGATGAAAGTGATAGGAATTTGCCATTATTGTTGTGACTTTCATTTAATCTTCAGCTGATGACTGTGCTGATTGATCTAGATTCCAACAGACTTTGCATGCATCGTGCATAACAAACGGAGGTCAGCTTTGTTATGTGACACTGTCCTGTGAAGTGTGGTTCTACTCCAGGAGTGATTTCAGGTGACAGCATTCAGGTCTGAGCTGCTCAACCTGAGCATCCTCAGCTGCTTACTTCAGGGATAAAAATAAGGTATTGACATCTTACTCCTTATTTCCTAAAGATATCATTTTCTTGGCATCAGATTGTTGGCCCTAATCCTCAGCTGTCTACCCATACTTTCAACTAATGCAGACAAAAAGGTACCTAAAAGCTAAACTTGGCTTTCAGAATCTAAAAGTGGAATACATGCTAAGGAGGGAAAAAAAAAAATCCAGATGGATTTTAAACTGTGGCATGTCTCTACTTTTAATCTAAAATTACAAAAAAAAACCAAAACCCACAACAAACCACCCTGTCAACATGGAAAACAAACACTGAAGTCTCTGATCTCACTTTACGAAGTACACCCACACTTTACAATGCTGGTTTTAATCCTGTGCATTTGCAAAGCCTTTAGGCTAAGCTACGCGTTAACCTTATCATTTCCACTGTCAAATACTAATCAGTATATCAATAAGCTAAAGGATGACACTCTTTATCCAGAGGCAAGCGTAACTTTTCTCCAGTAGCAAAAAAAAAAATAAATGGCTGGAGAATGAAATACAACTCATGGCATTTAAAGCAGTAGTGTATGAAGAACACACCCTCATAACATTTTGTTTTACTAGAGATCATTGAAGTGCAGCTCCTATAAATCTACATACTGGAAATAAATTTATATACAAGCCTTCGTCCATTTTATATTACTTTTTCCTGAATTAAATCTTGTTAAAGAGATCATGGGCAATTTCAAAATATACAGTACTTTTCCTGTTAAAACTTCCCACTAAACTAGAATCAGAAGGGCACATGAATCAGAAAACATTTTACTGCTGCATCTTTGAAATAAAAGCCAACAGTCCTGTCCCTCTTCTGTCAAACATACTCTATCATTTGTGCCTGTCAACTAAATAGGGCTAGAAAGACATGGGGCCACTACAGGACAGGATTAAGAACATAATTTAGTGGCAGAGAAACAATTAGGAAATCATCGTGTCATTGGCTTTGAGTTGACAGACTAAACTTAGGAAATTATTCAAATTCTTGTTTTATTCTAAGGAATATTTAATCAAAATTACATTGCTGCTTTAAATTCAGTATAAAAGGACAAGTCCATTTTCACATTTGAAAAATTACTGGTGGGATTTTCTGTTGAATTACCTGTTTCCTTCTGCTTGAGTAAAACTAGGCGTTTAATGTAAATGCAACATTCTGCACTGTATTCATCATTTCTTATAAGAATGTCAAGATTGTGACTCATATGTACCCTTTTATTACTTTACCAAAATTAAATAAAATTGTGTGACTTTTGTAAACATTTATAAAGTGCATTTTACATTTTAGCAACTTTGCTGTTTTACAAGCATCTTTAATGTTAGTTGAGGAATTCCAGGATAATAGAATCATGCATTTAAAACAAAAAAACCACCCATCATCACCAACATACCCACAAAGAAGCAAACCCAAACAAACAACAAAAAAAAACACACCAGTGCGAAAACACCTTGTATTTGCTATATTGGAAACTGGTGTTTCTACCAAAATTAGGCAGACACACCTTTTTTTTTTTTTTTTTTTTAAATTCTGTTTTTAAAAGTCACAGATGCCCCCGCACTTCATAATTCTACAGTTCTGCCCACATGACAGGGTGCCCTGACTTCAATGACTGTTAAGTCATTATTGCCAGTTTTTTGTTCAACACAGAGGCAAATAATCCAGCCAGTGCAGTGTCAGTGCCTCCTTCACTTACTTTCATGTTTACTGTATTACTTCGGGCCTAATTCTGTCCTGATGATGTCAACTGCTCTTTGATGTTAGCGGAAGTAGGTGGTAGCCCTGTACCAAGGAGACAAAGGCATCTAAATCATCGTTTGATATTTTACTTACTAAAGTGCATTCCTTACCTGTAGTAAGAAGTCTGCATAGAGTAACTGATTTTCTCCACGGTAGCCACAGCTCACCAACAATCAAACTCTTCCAAATCAGAACTAGTCAGCAACCTGGTAAGAAGAGGAGCCCTAACCATGAGTTAGCGGAAATGCAGCGTGCTAGTCACTACGTACGTTTTTCTTGGGTTTCAGCTCCTTTGCAATGAGGGTAGTAGTTGGACAGACCATTCCACAGCAGCCCTGCCTATTCTGAGAGCGTATATGACAACATTCAGCTCACAATACACGGAGTCTTTCAGCTAATTTGCTTTCTTGGAAAGTGCTCAACCAAAATAACCCATAAACAAAACAAACAAACAACAACAAAAACAACCCACACCAAAAAGCAAAGCCACAAATAAACACACGCACCCCCGAGGGGTTCCCTGCTATTCCCGAAGACCCGGAAAAGGAAGGTACGAACTCTGGGTAATCTCAAAATGTTAGCCTGGAGAAGTTGGGTTGTCGTTAAAAAGAAACATGCTACACCCATCTTTAGAATTATTTTTTTTTTTTATTTTTGCCATAGAAAGCTCTAAGAACTAATATCAAGTATTGATTAATGAAAAGTAGAACACAACTTTAAAAAGTATGTTAAGACTGTACAACTATATACATTACAGATCTGGCAAACATGATAAATGATTCACATGGAACAGTTCCTAGGCAATAGCTGTAGAACCCAATGTTCAGTGTATATAGTCGTCAGCTTCTGCATCTTTTTATAAGCTGCATGCCTTAACAGTACAAAATAAATAAGCAGTCAATTGTTATCTCAATATTTGTTTAATTCACATACTGGAATGCTATGGTATGAATCCCCAAAGAAACCATGAAGTGAGGATGCAGCCACCATTATCATTTTGCAGCAGATCATTAATGTTTTTATATGCATATAAAGGACTGTAAGGTTTCCTACCATAATCTGTTGAAATTTTTAATTTTGATATAAATGCTTTTTCAGATTCAATCTTTTTCTTCCATTACTCCAAAGCCAATTTCTCAGTATTTACATAAGGTTTTTTATTAAGTTAAACTGGAAGCTAAGTGTTTACAAAACCAAACAAAAACCCAAATATAAGTGCAATAGCCAGAAATCTAAATATAAAAGCTCATGGCCCCATAAAAAGTTTTAAAAGAATGGATTTAACATGTTTCTAAACCAATAAATACTGGAAGTGAAATAAAAAAATGCTTTACATGACCTCTGGACTTTGGATATCAAAAATCACTTCCAAGGAAAACTGAAGACCCTGAGACACATGCAAGCACGAGTCTTCTAGCAAAAATAGTTACAAAGCCCTAATTTTCCAGTTTTCCTCCAAAAAGAGACCTTTAATAGGCACAGTTTAATTTAAGGTTTTAAATACATCAGCAGCAAATATTGATAGCCATTATGTTTAATTATCACTGAATGTACACTTTGCAATGAATGCTTAATTCCAGACGTGGCACGTCAATAACAAAAATAACATCATATTTTTCTTGTCAAGAAGTTCGGGAAGTCTCAATACAGCACGCAGCCAGCTACGTCAGAGCGACCTGTGCTAATACAGGCAATCAATACTTATGTCTTGTGAGGATTATGTTCGACTGCTGAAATGCCATCTCGGATAACATCCCACTTGTAACATTTGAAAGCGTACCCCTTTATACTCAAAGGGTCTGCAATATCATCTGGAAATAAGCACGTATATCATGTTCCTGGCCTACAAAACAGAAGTGCTGAGCATTACATGCATAAGGTAAACAAATCCTCCTCTTTCTCCCATCGTTACTCATACAGATTGCTGGTACCCTTTTTTACAGCTCAAGTTGTATTTCAACCATTTACCATTTAAATGTTTTTCTGTCTAGAGTACTACATGTCTAAAACCTTAACCTTGAAGGTCATAGGATGAAGATGCTTACTTAAAACATGAGGAAAAAAAAAAAACAAACACAAAAACCTTTAACTGTAATTAAGCAACGAAAGGTTACAATAACTAACTAGTACTATGCACGACAATCTTTCTCAGTCATCTCTAGAACTTGAGCAGTTTTCATATTACCATTTACAAAAATTCAACGAGTCACTATATCTGAAATGCTAAACTATGACTCCAGTAAACAGCTGTTTGTTTTTCTCAGGTCTACTGTTTCCTGTTCAAGTTGGACATCGAATTTATCTTCTAAGTGCCTAAACCTGTACCAAGTGCAAAGAGGTGAAAAAAAAAGGACAATATAATAAAGCCAGAACTGAAAGTAGATGATAACTAAACAACGGCAGAGAAATGATACTTTGGATTATGGTGGACGGAGGGTATTTTTTGATTGTTGGTTTAGTCCTCGTGCTTCCACTCTCTGTAAATTGGGGGGAGGGGGGTTCCAAATCCCTGTTTCACTTAAGATCTAGCCAAATAGGCATACAAGATCCTGAGCAGTCTCAGTGCAAAACCGATACAGCGCTTGGATTATTTCATAGTTTTGAGAAGTAAATTTCAAAGCTTCAGCTAAAAAAAAAAAAAAAAAAAAAAGTATGACTTTTATCGTAAGTATTACTTTTTTTAAAAAATACCAGACTGAAGCCCTTCTTGAAGAGCAAAAGAAGGAACAGCACTTTATTCTAAACTAACAGCTGGCATCTTTTCCAGTAGTAAGAAAACCTGACATTATTCCTTAAGCTTTGAAATGGTAAAATCTCCTTCCTAAGTGTTCTAAGCTTCTTCATTATTGAGCTTTGTGGGTTTGTTTGGTTTGGGGTTTTTTTCCCCATTTGAAAAAAAGAGTAAAATGTAACGGTCCAAACACCGAGTACTCTGCTCACCATGCTGCCAAGTATAAATAAGGTTTGTTCAAGGTAGCCCTAACTGAGTATCCCTTGTTGGCCAGACTATTTGCATGAAGACAGGTGATTCATAGTGCTTATAAAAGCAGAACTAAGATGCCAGTTCAAGAATACACTACTCTACACTACCGGATCAGTTACTTTGGACCCTGTAGTAACGCATTGTTCACAAAAATAAATACGAGTTGTGGGATTTTTTTTAAAAAATGGTTCCATATTCAAGAGACTATGATGAAAAATCTTACTGTTTTCTTGGTTAACATCTAAACAGAACTCAGCATTAAAGTGCTAACATGAAAGAAAGGGTTTACATAGTAAGTATGGGTACTGGAAATACCTCAATTACTTTAGAAGGATTTGTAGCTCTTTAGAAGAAAACTGTACCTTTCCAAGCTACAGATCCCCACATTTTGATCAAAATTAACATACCAGAAAACACTGCCAGCTCCTTGGAAATGTCTTATTCTCTATTCAAG
The DNA here is from genome assembly GCA_000699545.1 of Podiceps cristatus. NCBI lineage: Eukaryota > Metazoa > Chordata > Aves > Podicipediformes > Podicipedidae > Podiceps > Podiceps cristatus. The sequence goes on along the minus strand of JMFS01008402.1, from coordinate 3,007 downwards.
TAAACTTTCAGATGAATCGCTTCCCCAAATCACTTGCAGCTACTAATGATCCATCTAAGTGCTACCATTTGATGACTTGGTAGAAGGAGTTAACTTGTTTTCACTTTAACATTTGATTTTACAGCAATTTTAAGAGCTCATTTAAAACACCTGCAATATTTCTGCACCGAATCCTTTTTCCAGCATTTAATGCGTTTCAGTAAGATTCCGGTATTACAAACTCAAATTCAGTACTTCCCTCTGATGGATTTTGTTTAAAAATTGCTTCATTTCCCTGTGGAATGAAAATGTCATCCCAGGTAATTTGTTTGGCTGGAGCGTTAGATGTTGTTCCTTCAGTGCCATCCTTCCCTGTGCCAACACGATAAACAATTCCACCCTCGTTTATTACTGGTATACTGCTCGAGTGATCTGTAATGTATGCATACTGTCTGATCTGCAAAGACCTGCAGGGATGCAGTCGATAAAGCTTGGTATCTCCCGAAGGGTCTTGGCTATGAACTGATCTTATGTGGGAGGCCGTAATTTGGTAGTTGATGAAAGATTTGCCACACGTCAAGCACTGGTACCTTCGCTCACCGGTGTGGTGGATTTCATGCTTCGTACGGTATTCGGCAAGAGGAAAAACTTTGTCACAATATCGACATGGATATTTCTTCTCCCAGGAATGAACGTTAAAATGTCTCCGTAAACTCGTCAGACATGCATACGACCTCTTACACACAATGCAAATGTAGTAGACTCTTCCATCCACCGTGAGCTCGTAGTGGTCATCATGCTTTACTTTCATGCGTTTCCTGTTTGGAGAATCACCACCGGATGTTCTCGGTGTTTCATCAGGCTTGGCTTCGCCTTCCTCAGAATCACCCTTTACAGGAATGACTATGTCATAGGTATCCTCACCGATATTTGCATAAACCTTACAGCCTGTGGATAAGCCTTCTATTTCAGTTGCTGTATCTAACGTTATGATTTTCTGCCCTTCTGCCACATGCTTTGGTGCTATACCTGAACTGAATTCCTTGTTGTTTCCAGTAAGGACATCTGAGATTTTTATTTTAAAATCTCCAGGTTTAGAAAATGGCTCTTGTGAAAATGTAACCACCTGTTTTTTCTGTACACCTGATCCTTCAGTGGTTGTCTGAACCAGAGAGCTACTGCTGACTGAGCCAGGGCTAGAGGAGCTAATGATATCGACATCATCTTCAACAACCTCTTCATCATCAACAGCAGTTGTTTCCACTTCAGCTAAGGAGTCATTATTAGATGGCTGCTGGTTCTCCTCAACTAAATTAATTGTAGGGGTCACATGTGTTTGATGCGAGGAGCTAGCACCCAGCGATGAGTTAAGTAGAGGCTTATTTAGCACGATGATACTAGGAGTCAAATGCTGCGGTGTTGCAGAGCCGAGTGATTCGGCACTCTGTGTTTGGTTCGAGCTTAGCTGACTGGCGGACAAAGTGAGTTTTTGAGCTGCTGTGGTGCTCATCAAATGGGGAGAGCCACCCGATTTTTGGTCAGAAACTCCAGCTGGACTTGGGCAAGGCTGGTTCTGGGTTGCAGCATTTGTATCTTTAGTACATTCTTTTGGAGGAACAATCTCAGAGCAAAAAATTACATCATCATCCTCATCATCTGAATCACTCACTGTAATTTTTGTAGTCTCATATTCTATGCCATGTAAAGAGAATGACTGTGTTATAACCGGCATCCCATCCGTTACCTCTTGACTCTCTGGCCTTACTACAGGTACTTGTGTTTCAGCATCCTTTTGACCTGGATTAGAAGTTGAAGTTTCTGAAGCACCATCTTTGACCTCATTTGGCATGTTTTTTCCTTCAGACGGAGATACGCCTAGATCAGCTATAAATTTAACACCCAGCTGTTGCCCTGATTTAATCAGTTCATCAAGTAAATCAGATCGAATGCTGATTATTTTGGAGCTATAAATATAGTTAAGAATTTCTGCAAAGATTTCTGCTCTTACAAAGCTCAGTTCAACCACTTGCCCGGCCACTGAGAAAAGCTGGTGAAAATATGTGCTTGAGGCCGAAAGGATGTTTCTGTGAGCTCGAAATTTCCGGTCCTCCACGATGACAGTAACATCACAAAAAAGTCCATGGCCACGTTGTTCATTCAAAGACTGAAGGAGCACATTAGAATACTGCGTGTCTGTTGCAGAAATCAGTTTTTTTCCCTCCATTCCTACAAAGAAAAAGGCATCAAATTAGTAGAAATACAGATTTACAGTTTTAACTGCATGACAGTGTTCCCACATTTACTGTTTATTCCTTCTTTTTGGAGGAAAAAAACCCAAAACAAAACCACCAAACTGAGATACTCTTCATGACCTTTTATGCTACAGCACTCTGCAAATTTGTTTCTTATTGTTATTTATCCCTTCTCCTTTTATGCAAGGTGTGTGCAATTCTGAACATATCCTCTATTCTTACAAGGCGAGGAGCAGAGAAACTACTGCTTATCTGATTCAATAGCAAATAAAGTAAATCTGAAAAACAAGAAAATGCAAAATTTGGGTCCCTCAGAAAGGTTTTAAACATTATTAGGGATTTCTTTTTTAATTGTGAAAAATATTCTGTAAATTGTTATGAGAAAGCCCGATAACATCCAGGTTATTTTTTGACCAGAGAACAAAATCTGTGCATCCATGTATTAACAGTCAACTCAGGGTAAAGAAAACGCTATCGATGCTGCACTTCCTTCCCCTGAAAAAGAAACTTTTTTTCTTTTTTTTTTTTTCTTTTTTTTTTTTTTTTCTCCCCCGTCATATGCCCGCAAGGCTGCCTGGTGTTTGAAACCGAGGCAGCAAGGTAACAAAATATCTGTAAAGCCAAGCGAATCCACCTACCGGCACTTCCGATTCCGTGCCCTCCACCGAGCTGGGAAAAGCCCCCGACACCAGCGTACGCGAACCGCGAGTTAAGGGCTGCAGGTCCTTAATTTTACTCGTCAAAGTTTATTTCCCCGCGGCTGGAAGGACGGGGGG
>KL256509.1:0-25102 GCA_000699545.1 Podiceps cristatus | reverse complement strand
ACTGCCTTCACCCAAATGTTTTCAAAATGTTTGCTTCTGAAGTGAGGCATTTTGAAAAATGCATTGATTTCAGTGAGAACACTTAAAAGAGAACCATCATGACTTTTTATTTCAGAAAGTTTTCTGATTTTAAGGGAATTTTGTTTTGGGAGGGTTTTTTATATTATTCGTACACTATGTCATGACATCTGAGACAAATCTTCCTTTAATTATGGAAAAAAATATCAAAAGAAACTCTCAAAACACTCTATTTTTAATCTGTTTTGAAACGTCTGTTTCAAAACAAATGATTGCTTATTTATACATCATAATTTTCTGAAGCAATTTGTTTCGTATGAAATCTTAAAACAATGTGTTTTCATTTTAAGTCAAACCAAAATGGATTTCCAAATATTGATATATCTAAGAAGATAAAAATGACTAATTTCAACCAGATCTTATTACCAACTAGCTCCTCCAGGAAGCATAACACAATGAGTCGTTACCCCAACTGGTAAATAAAGGGCAACATCTGATCATACAGGTCCCAGCACAGCACATAATTAATATTGGCCAAGGAATTCAGACTCTGAAGTGCAAGAAGCAATAGGACAGCACAGAAAAAAAGACCCATTTTGGATAAACACATTCTTTTAGCTCACCCCTCCCCCCCTCAAAAAAAAAAAAAAAAAACAAAAAAAAAAAAAACAAAAAAAAAAATCAGATTTTTATATATATTTCAGTTACTTGACCAGCAAAAGGGAGATAGTTTTATTCTATTTGTCCAAAACGTTCATATCACTCATATTGCTCTAATCATTATCATGTTTTCAGGCTGGTGTTTTGTGAAATGCATCCTATCCATTGAGTAAAATCAAAGAAAAAACAAATACAGTAAACAGGTAAAATATCAACTAGGTCTCAGTTCCCAAATGACAATAACTTCTTAATCACTTATTTTTTCCTACAATGCTGCCATCATTTGTTTATTCTATTACTTACAATGGTGTTTATTCTAAGCATGAGAGGGTGTTTTTAGAGGGATTCTGTTGTTTTGGTTTTTTTGATTTTGTTTCTTTAAGTGTTTTAGATGTCACTGAGAAATTATGAACTTGCATGGTAAAATACACTGGGACAGATTTTTCAGTGAGAGTGGTTCATTCAAAACCCTAAATATGACGGGTAGTGGGGGGAGAACATTTCATCATCTCACTTGACTGCACTTCTGGTAGGATTATCCTGAGATTTGTGATATTGTTCCTCCAAAACCAGAGTGAAATAACAGGCTTATAATTACCATTTTCAAACTTACTATTCTGATGTTGGTATAGAACTGGAGGAGAATGTCAGATGTACATTATTGATTTTTGCACAATTTCCTTTAAGTTGCTACAATTTTCTAAGCACTGTTGAATTTCCTGGCTATAGAATAGGAAGTACAACACATATACTGTGTAATAAAAGAAATGATGGACCACGGTCTGTTCTCCAGGTAAATGAACAACTGAAGTCATCAGCTAGGCACAAACAACTGTCAAGCACGTTCATGGCATGGGCTGCTGTGAATCTCAACTGTGAGTGAGCTCACCTTGGTTCCTCCTATAGCACCATACAGAGACCTCTGGAGAATGTCTCCCCATTTGTCCTGCCTCCCTTCAAATGGGATGAGCTGGCACTTGAATCTGTCTTTCTCTCTTTGCTGGCAATAAAGGGAGCCTTAAGAATCAGCCTCGCCGAGAGCCGCACATTTTAGGTGGTCAGGCAGCGTTGGGCAAGCCATGCAACTCTTGTTTCTAAAACAAGTAAAGCAAAAAGCACAGAGGCAGAACTGAGGCACTCCATTTCTAACTCTCATGGTAACCTGCTAGGATAACCTTGTAAAAATAGCTTTTACTCATTGGTCCTTTGGGTAACCCATTGCAGATTCAATAAGGAAAATGCCACTTTTTTGACAGTTATTTGATCTGTGGATGAAGGATGAAGTCTATGAGCAGAGCACCAGTAGCCACATGGAGAGGTTTGCTTAGAGAGGTATATCACTTGCCTGGCTTAAACCTCTGTAATCAGTCTTTGGACACTTACAATAATCCATTACATAAAGTTTCAAATTTTTAAAGACTACAACAAAAAACAAACAAACAAACAAAAAAAGGTTTAAAAATGCAAAAGCTATATTCACTATGTAGGACATCATTTGAAACAAAGATACACATTTTATTTGGTATATGTGAGTCACCAGGATGCAGACAGCATGGCCTTACAGATATTTGCATTCTTGTTTGAATCAACCCAGAGGTAGAGCTAAGAAGGAGTTTTGCTATTCTTAGTTGTACACGTCAACATATACCACATGCACCAGATTTCAGCATGTGCTGGCGGAAGAGCCGCTCTGAGCAAGGGGAAAAAAGAATAAGGAAAAAAAGTATTATCAAGGCTTTTAAAATAAAATTTCTAAAGCACCTTTGAATTGTAACATCTTGAGAAAAGAAAAGCCTGAATTATGTAAAAGCAGGCAGGAAGCCAACATCTGGCAATAATAAGATTGTTTTGTAAGCAAGCAGTTTTCTACACAGCACGCAGCTCTCAGTCCACATGAGAGCAAACAGCGAATCTGTGAAGATGTGCACGGTCTCTGGCTGCCAGAAGGATACCCTAAGCTTTGAGTGAAAATTTTTGTGTCATTTGATCTCCTGAAACAGCCAGCTGAGATGAGTTATATTCCCCTGCCAGGAACCTCGAAAGAATTGTTCAAACCATACACTTTTTTTGAATTGGAAACAAATGCCATAACTGCATTGCTGGACTTTGAAACTGAACTCTTCCCAGCCCTTCCCAGCGTTCCTGGGAGGAAACAAAACTCCTTCCTGTGTCTGCCACTTCTATCTCCGCAGAGGGACCTCCATCCCTCCGCTCCCCATACCCCTTCTCATCCTTTCTCTCCTCCTCCTGCAACTGCAATCTCTCATTCCAGAAAGCCACATCACAGGCCTGCCCCATGTGTTAGTGATCTTCTGTTTGCTGCCATTAGACTTCGCCGTCGCCTCTAGAAACAGAGTCGCTTAATTAGGTCCAGAGAGCTGGGGAACAACGAGGCCATTCGGGGTGGCACCCAGCCAGCAGCTTCTTCCCCCCTCTCTTTTTGTTTTGGTTTGGTTTTCCTCTTTTCTTAGAAGGGAAAAATCTCAAGCCCTTCCCTGCTTCTTCCCACCTGTAAAATCCACAGCACAGCTGAGTAGGTTAGGGTCTTCATCTAGACCCTGCATCACAGAGACTACCTTTCAAAGCCAGGCCCAGCACCACTCAGGCCAGACGCCCCCAGGGGGAAAAAAAAAAAAAAAAAAAAAAAAAAGAAGAAGAAAGGAAGAAGGAAGAAGGAAGAAGGAAGAAGGAAGAAGGAGAAGAAATTAAGAAAAACACAGAAACCCCTAAATTTGCCAGGCTGCTGGACCCTAGGGCTCCAAAAGCCTAGCATGTGCTCCAAAAAGAGTAGGCAGCTACTGATAGTCACTCTCCAAGCCATGAAGGGCATTGTCACAGCCACTCGTGGAAAGAAGTCTTGGAGACCATCCCCTCAGTGCTCAGAGCTACACCTGGCTATGGTTTAGGTTTTATTCCAGCCTTCATAAGAAGCACAGTTGCTTCCTGTTAAGTCAACAAGGGAGAACTCCATCTCAGGTCTGTAACTCTCCGAGTATTTTTGCTGACAATGAGGCAGGCATGCATGCGTCATCTCAAACTGCCTCGCTGCCCTCCTTCTTCTTCCCCACCTCCCCCACAGGGCACCCGAGAACATTCACAGATTTATCGTTTCAAAGATATTTCACTGCAAATCTCACACTTGCCCGCCGAATAATTTAATCGTCATATTAAAGACATTTCCTCAACTTTCTTACTTGACTTCCAGTTTTCGTTTCATAGAGAGATTACACCAGAGATCCAAACTAAGCTGTAAATCACCATTGCTGAATATCAGCAGCAGTTCAGACCGGATAGTGTACAACCACCAGCTATTTGCTGGCATCTCTTAGGCTTTCATACCTTTGCTTAGTAATATATATTGACCTGGCACACAAACATAGAAGTGATGGATTTTCTCTAGAAAAAAGAAATGAAGCTTTTCCAGGTACTATTTTAATAATCAATTCATTCTTCACCACTCTAAAAAAATCTACATAATTCGGCTGAGACTCAACAAAATTATTTGCAACACATATTTCAACCAACCCCAATGAAGCAATGTTATCAGGTTCTCCTTGGAAAAGTAGTGCAAAAAGGGAAGGAAAGAAAAGATCCAGTTCTTAAATTGCTCATTCTTTTTGTACCTGGATGCAAGTAAGTTGCTTCTGAAATGATGAGATATGTGACAATCCTTTGTGTTTCAAAGGTCATGCACATTGGAGTATACAGACTGGAAGTGTTGCTAAGGCTGGGTGAAAAATAGCAGGCTATGGTTACAAGTGGAGTACCACAACCTCGGAAAGTCTCCTATACAAAATATGGGAAGATTTTTCCTTCTAGACAGTGAAACTGAGTCCGAAAGGACTATGTGGAAGCATGAAATACCCAAGACTGGAGATACGTTTATCCTTCTATCTATCTCCCTTTATCTTCTAGCTATTTCTATCTAAATATTCTACGTCGATCTTGATCCCTCTCATCAACACACGCCAGCAAAGCAGCGTATCTCAGTTCACACGCTGCCGGCCCTCGCAGCAAGAGCTCGGTGCGTGCTCAGGAGCAGCGCCTGGCTCTTGGGAAGGGTCTCCAGAGGAAGTGACAGAACAGGCCTTCCTCTCCTGCTTCAAAACAAAGCTTCACCAAACAGAAAATTCCTGGAAGCTACATTCTTAAGTCCAAGGACAGATTTCTTCAGAGGAAGTCAAAGTGAGGGAAAGATCAAAGACCAACTAGGAAGAAGCAGGTTGTAGCAGTGGAAGATTCAATCATCAGGCAAATAAACAACAGGGTGCATGACCCTGGAAAGGACCACAGGGGAGCTTGCCTTACAAGAAGAAAGGTGGTTTCACCGGAAACCTGGGCAGGGTCTGAGGAAGTCTGGGGAAAGAGCGTGCGGTGGTGATCTGTCTGGGCATCAGTGATACCGGCGATAGATGGACGCTCTGGAGGTAACATACAGGTTCACGGAAAGAAAGCTACAGACCAAGATTTCTACCATCTCTTAGCTAGGGGTGACAGAGGAAGCTCAGTGACTATAGGATAAGGAGAGTCCTTGCATGAATAAATTAATTGAAAGATAGGAAAAGGGATATAACTAAGTGGTCAGTTGTCACAACAGAGGGAGGTCACTAGTTCAGTTTTACTGGCACTGGTGCTGATAAATGAGCTATTTAATATATGCAGACATTGCTAGAAAAAGGGATGAGGTGTGAGGTAAAGGCTGCTGATGACACAAAGTTATGCAGAAGAATAGGAATGTGAGCAGGCTGTGAAGAATTACGAAGGGTCTGATGAGACTGAATGGCTGAGCAATAAAACAGCAGCTGAAATTCATTGTGCATAACTGTAAAGTGATGCATGTGGGGAAAGATGATCCCAGATCTGCATAGACAGGGATGGGTTCTGAAATAATAGTTAGCACTCTGGAGCAAGGCCTTGGTGTTATGATAGATGGTTGGATAAAAGCAAAGTGAAAATAACAGGAATAATTGGAAAAGGAAGAGGGAACAAAGCAAACTTATTTCGGTGCTGTTGTATAATCCATGGTTCACGCTTACCTTTCAAATTGCACGCAGTCCTACTCATCCTAGTGTGCCTGCTTATCATCGCTGACAGAGACAGCATTGGGCAAGATGGACCTTAGGTCCAATCTGGTACTGTTGTTCTTCATAGTGTTATGGTAGTCTCTCAGAACCAGGCAAACTGATTTGCCCTCTGAAATTCACTATTTCTCTTCTCAAGCAGAAAAACAAATCGAGGAAAAACAAATCGAGGGCAGGAAAGGAGTGCTACCAGAGAAAGATGTCAAGTCATCTTACCCCACACACCATCACTCACCACTTGAAGTAACCTAATGCTTTCAATAGCAGATTCAAGTATTAATCCAATTTGTTCTCCTCAGTGGCATTCTTATGCTTGCTGAGCTCATTTTATACACATACTTTCAGAGAAACAGCGGGAAAATGGAGGGCACCCAGAAAATTAAACTCAGTTTTGTAATAGCAATTGTTCATACCAATAGTCGATTTCATGAGTGAAATGAGGATGGTCACAGAGGAAAGTGTATGCTCAATTCACAGTAGAATAAAGACATCTTAGTTTTCATGTTTTACATATTCTCCTAAGAATTTTTCATGTACATTTTTCCAAGAAAAACTTATAATAGCAAACACATTGTTAAAGGGAAAAAAAAAAAAAAAAAAGTATTGACAACATCAGGAAAAAAAAAGGAGAGAAGAAGGGGTAAAAAACATTTAAAAAAATAATTTCTGCATACTGTTTACCTATTTTAACCTTCCTAACAGCTTTAAAAAAAATAAAATTAAAAATTATTACTGACTACTGGAAGATCTCCCTTCAATACAGAAGGGTGACTCTTAGGGTCTGCCAGTGCTTGTACTACTGAGTTCAGGGGCCTGGCTGTCTGTGAACACAGTGAGCTGCAGAAGTGCCGCTTCATAGTGTTGAGAGTTGAAGCGCTCATTAAAAAGATACATTATCAGAGTTAAGGAGGGAGGAGTATGTCAGACCAATGCTCAGAAGTAGCATATGCCATGAAAATGTAAAACTTGCTTTTTACGTGGTGCTGAAATGGAAAATATGGTCATTTATAAAGGGAGAATGGAGGTCTATGCTCACAAAAAAGATCCAAGTATTCCTTTAAAAACATGTTTTGATAAATGGAAATTTTTTTGTAGGAAATCACTAATGTTGTGGTTATAATTTTAAAAACACCTTTAACACCTACAGTTGTTCTTGCCTGACCATCATTTTTAATATCTCCAAAATGAACTCTCCACTGCTCAATACCAATGTGTTTTATTTCAAAAGTACTGAAAGTATCTCAAAAAAAAGCCCCAAGAGAACAAAAATCACCTTTAAAATACACATTTACTTCAAGTTTCTGTTAACTTCTCAAAGCTCAGCTAATATCGGAGGAAAATAGATCCAAGACACTATAAAACCATCACACACACCTTGATTTTAATATATTAATAATTCTCATTAAATAGTTCAAATTCCAAAGGAGAGGGAAGTGTTATTTTACCCACAGTGTAACCCCTTCTACAAGTTTATCATTATAATTGGAAATTACAGAATTGCACAATTAGAGAAAGATAGGAAAGAAAATCAAAGGATGAAAAAAATGTGTGCAATAAATGTACATTTTGCAAACACCAGTTTTCTCAGTCCATTCATGCTTCCTGTCAGAGTGGATGAGCAGATTTTGGAGATGAGATAAAATCCATTCGTGTTCAATTAAGCTCAGTTACAAATCACAGATGAAGCTTAGTCTCAAGAGTTCTGCCCACTCTTAAAACTACAGAAGTTGGCAGGGATGGCTTTTATTTTTTTTTTTTACACTATAGATATATATACACTCACATACATAGTTTCTTGTTTCTTTTTTCATATAAGGAAGGCCTGCATTCACAACAGATGGAGAAAGCATGTGATTTAACTGAAGAAAGAGCAACTACATAGTGTTGTCAAATAAATACGATGTTGTAAACTGCCTAAAAGAATAAACAGCAGTTTCTTCCTCAAACATTTCCAATCATAAGAACTTTAGGGTTTATTTCTAACACAGGCAAATTATTGTGTAGTTGCTGACTGAAACATCAACTCAAATTGATTGTGCCTCTTTAGGACAGATATTTTTTCATACGCATTCCCATGCCATGTCTAGGTAACTACTGAAGCAAAGGAAAAAAGAAAATACACACAGAAAATAGAATGACATTTTCTATACTCAAAAGAGCTTTTACTTCTTTGTGTCAATGTTTTTCCTATATCGACACATTTCAGCTAATAAGTAGCCAAGGGAGAAAAGATTATTACTGCATCCACTGCAATGAGCAGAGACTAGCACTGACTTCTGACAACACTGTAAGCTAGTCTGGTGACTTAATGAAAACCTCCAAGCCTTTAAAAGTCCAGTTTATGACATTTTTTCAAACACACTTAGTATGCTTCATAATCATAGGATAACCTTGTGGGATTATGGAAGAAAGCATTGCCACTGCTCCGATTCTGCAGCTTGTGTGCATGCTTGCATTACATGTACGTGCTGGGGAGGGGAGGCTGCTCAAGGGAGATAGTCATACTTTCCTACGCAGATTAAAAGGTAATAGGAAAGAAACACTCTTCTTTTTTCCGTTTTAGTGATGTATAATATATTCCCTTCTGATGGACAGATCTTCACATCTGTAGTTTATCACTGCAGATGAAAAGTGGGAAACGAGCAGTATTAACATAAAGCCCTCTCAACCTTTCTTATTTTAGGCTGTACCAGCATCCTGTCATAATGACCCATAGCAGCAGTAGTGGCACACACATGGATTTGGTAGTCCCATACTATACTGGTTTCTCCTTACATCCTAGAAGCCTTCCAAACCTCAAATATGCCAGCCAGTATGTTTCACTCTTGAATCCTCAGCAAAGCTGGCTATGAGGGGTGCCAGACCCCAAAATTTCTATTCAATGGAAAATTTTAAAAAGTTCTTGGAGTTTTGGCTTGACAATGGAACAGGAAAATGAAATGTTGAAGCCCCCCAGGGAAAAGGAATCCCATGTCAGTTTTCTGAAGCCCTCCAGGTTTTCTTGAGCTTCCAGAGGTGAGTTAAGGGGCAATGCATCTTGGGAAACCCAAGACCTTCTCCAGCAGACTGGAAAGAAGTAGGTATATGGGAACAATTTCATCATTAAAACCATGAAGCTGCTCACCCCTGGAAACCAAAGCTCTGGCTTCTCTGGAGCCCTTTGCCATCCTATCACCCACCAGGTGGTTGATTAGGAAGCCAGGAGATCAAGTTGGTAAGAAGCAACCAAGAAGCCTATCAGAACTTGACATAACCTGGTGGATCATGCTCATTTCAGTGAGCAATCATATCAATAAGGATAAAATGTGTCATCAAAGAAAAATAAAAAATCTAAGAAACTTTAATGAGTCAGAAACATTTTCCCCATTTGATTCTAGAAGGATAAACAAATGATCGTGCTTTTAGAAATAGGTTGTTATTAGTGGTTTTCCCAGGCTGCTGTGTCCTCTCATGGCTGCAATCCCCCACTGAGGCATTCAGATTTTCTCACTCCCTAAACACGTAGACAAACGCGTCCCTGGAGCCCCTTATTCTTTTAGGGTATGGGATTAAAACCACATCAAACCATTAAGTAAGCAGTTCTTTTCAAGCAAGACCATTCCCAGTCCCTTCTTCTCTCATAATTTTTGCATACCTCTTCTGAATTCCCAGTCCTGGGAATTCACCTCATCCTCAATGAGTGATTGGAGAAGGTGGGAGATTTTCTGAACCTCTTCCCCTTTTCTTCCTTCTAAGCAGTAACTCTCTCTTCTTCTTCCCTTCTCAAGCTAGCTGCAGATTCTCATCTGGTTAATTAGATCTCCCTAAGGTATGCAATTCCCATAGTAATTCAGGACTTCTATAAAATCGTTCTGCCACAGCATGCCACAAGAAGGTGTGGGATAAAGGCAATGAAATCCCTGGAAGAACACATGAAAAATAGTGTAAGTAAATAAAGATTCATTTAAACTCAATGTATGAAATTAGGCAACCAGACCTGGACTAAAATAAATTCCAAATCACCTCCAAATTTTGATGGAAGGAGGATAAATCAGTGGGATGAGAACACAAATCATCCAGGTGTGACCAAAGCAGTTGTATTGATGGAAAAACAAAATACAGAATCGTAGAATTGTTTAGGCTGGAAAAGACCCTTAAGATCATCAAGTCCAACAATCAGCCTATTACTGCCAAGTCCACCACTGAATCATGTCCTTAAGTACCACATCTACATGTCTCTTAAATACCTCCAGGGACGGTGACTCAACCACTTCCCTGGGCAGCATGCTCCAATGCTTGACAAGCCTTTTGGTGAAGAAATTTTTCCTAGTATCCAATCTAAACCTCCCCTGCCGCAACTTGAGGATGTTTCCTCTTGTCCTATTGCCTGTTACTTGGGAGAAGAGACCCACATCCACCTGGCTACAACCTCCTTTCAGGTAGTTGTAGAGAGCGATAAGGTCTCCCCTCAGCCTCCTCTTCTCCAGGCTACACAACCCCAGTTCCTTCAGCTGCTCCTCATAAGACTGGTGCTCTAGACCCTTCGCCAGCTTCATCACCCTTCTTTGGACACACTCCAGCACCTCTATGTCTTTCTTTTAGTGATAGGCTCAAAACTGAGCACAGCACTCAAGGTGTGACCTCACCAGTGCCAAGTACAGGGGGATGATCACTCTCCTAGTCTTGCTGGCCACACAAGCTAGGATGCCATTGGCCTTCTTTGTCACCCAGGCACACTGCTGGCTCATGTTCAGCTGGCTACCTATGAACACCCCCACATCCTTCTCTGCCAGGCAGATTTCCAGCCGTTCCCCCGCAAGCCTGTAGCGTTGCCTGGGGTTGTTGTGACCCAAGTGCAGGACCCGGCACTCAGAGCTCATACAATTGGCCTCAGCCCATCAATCCAGCCTGTCCAGATCCCTCTGTAGAGCCTTCATACTCTCAAGTAGATCAGCACTCCCACCCAATTTGGTGTTGCCTGCAAACTAACTGAGGGTGCACTCGATCCCCTCATCAAACAATTGATAAAGATATTAAACAGAACTGGCTCCAATACTGAGTCCTGGGGAACTGCATTTGTGACCAGCTGCCAATTGGATTTAACTCCATTCACCACAACTCTTTGGGCCTGGCAAAGAGTAAAGAAAAAAAAATGGATATAGTAAACTCGGAATCAGTCTATAGGCAAATAAAGAAGCAGATGACTCAGCCACAGTATCCCATGGATTAAAAGGTGCCCAGGACATTTTAAGGCTGATTATAAAAGCCATAAGGGCAAACACATGGCAATAATCATGGGACACTTCAATTACTCCCATGCAAACCAGAAATGTGACACAGTGGGTTGTGAGGTAAAAAGCTGATTGACTTGTTTATTTTTCACATGGTATAAATGACTGCCTCGTGGAGCAACCAGTCAGAGACCTGACAGAAGGAGAAGAATTTCTTGACCTAGTTCCAAGCAATCCACAGGACTTCATTCAAAATTTATTGCAAAGGGACTGCGTGATTGCTAATTATCAAATTCATGCTCCTTGTAGGAATAAGGGGGGGAAATCTACTACGGTATCACTTAAGAAACTACATAAAAGTGGTATAGGTTAGTAAAAGGAAAACAATGTAAATTGCTAAAAGGGTAAGGCACCTGAAGTCAGTTAGAAGACTATCTAAAAATATTTTACTAGAGTTTCAGAGTAAATGTGTATCACCTCTTTAAAAGTTTCTAACAGGATCAAAAGAATCTAGCATTGTTAAATGTCAGACTAAAGGAGTCTCTTACAAGTAGAAAGACATTACTCAGAAGTGGAGGTCATGTCCAAGTGAGGAAAATAAAAAAGATACACAAGTTTATATGTTAAAAGCAAAACCATAATAAATCAGAAAACATTTTTAAGAACTCACTACAGGCATCCCAGTTAATCACAAAAGTCTTGCAAACACAGAAGCGAGAGCTTTGTCAGAGTCCATGTGACTAATACATGACAGGGGTGTAAAAGGAGCGTTCAAGGAAGATAAGGCTGTATCAGGAAAGTTAAATGAATTATCTGAGTTGGTGTTTCTTAGGGAAAAGCACAGAGAGGTTTTATGTATGAAGCAAGTTTGAAATCTACAACTGAAGTGCCAGTGGCAGGGGATAAGAGTAGGTCAGTAAACCAGTAGCAAATCTCTAAGATCAGATGCCATTCACTTGGAGTCCTAGAGAAACTAATATACAAAATCCTAAGAATGTGATTTATCACTTCAATGGCTTCAAAGTTCTCCTAGCCCAGAGAAATGGAAGGCTGCACCGATGACAAAATGTATTAAACAGGTCTCAGGAGCAAGAAAATATGGGATACTCTAGACTAGTAGTTAGGTTTCTACGTCAGGCAGATTGGTTGGAACTTTAATGGTAGAGATACCCATAAATATCTCATAACTGAGAAGAAACAAGTAGTTTTTATAGAGGACTGTCATACCTCTAGATGCATTGCAGTTCATTGAAGACATCAACAAACATGTGAATAGGATGATTCATATTTGGATTCCCAAAAAGCCTTTAACAGATTGAGACACACGTAAAGAAGCTACGTCATCATGGAAAAAGGAGAAAGATTGTCTCTTAATAGATAGACTTAGTAGATAATTAGTAAGTTAAAACAAACAAACAAACAAACCTGAAATGAACAGCTGCTCTCAAAGGAGAAGGATCTGCTCTGTGATCTCTACTTCTCAGACTATCCATAACAGATCTGTAGCAGAGGCTGAATAGTGAGTAAAAGTTCTTCATAACATAAAATTTCTCAGCATCATATAAATTAAAATGTACTGCATAGAGTTACAGAAAGATCGCTGCATGACTGAACAAGATGTCAGATGGCAGTCCACACCATTAAACATAAAGTAACATACATCAGTAAGAATAATCTTAACCATACAGGCAGAATGAAGGTCTCTGAGATAATTATTATTCAAGAAAGATGTAGGAAAGAAACTGGGAATATGGAACAAAAGTAGACATTCAAGAATATTAAGATATTAGAAGCTATGAATCTTATGGGAACAGAAGAGAGAAATTAGAAATATAAAACATCACTATCGATGTGTTTATAATGGTATAAACTCGCAGTGGGTCTGTGGCTCGATTGATGTGGACAGAGATAGTCACTGAAAGGAGATATATGAAAACAGAAAAGGTAGAGAAAAAAGCAATAGGATAGGAGGAAGTATAGAATAATTTCTCTATGAGGAAAAACGAAACAAGCCAGGTCTCTTCAGGCTGGAAAAGAGACAGTAAGTGACAGATGTGAAGGATCTGCAATTTCTGAAGGAGATGGAGAATAAGAATAGATAAATGTTAAACTTCACATGATGTGATCAAGCAACAGATTTAACACAAGCTGCTGAAGTCCTTGTTCACACAGCAGGTGACAGAATTTTGGAACCCTTTGCCACTACTACATACTATTATGGGGACCAAAAGCAAAAGGGCCAAGAGCAATCAGACCAACATCCAGAGGAGAAGTCCATAAAAGACTCTTGAACACAATGATAAAGGAGCCTCCAGCTCAAGAAGGATTTCAGCCACAGACTGCCAGAAGCTATGAAAATAAAATAGAGGAAAGTGCTGCTGGTTAACTCTTCTACCAGTATATTCTTCCCTGGGCACCTGACACTGGCCGTCACCAGGAAGAGGACACTAATCCCGTTAAATCTTTCCACTGACCCAGTGGAACAGTATTTATGCTGAAGAACTGTTTTTCATTAACATTTGTGTGGCAGGGCTTTTTGTCTGCTGATGTAGCCATTGCATGTGACCCAGGCTGGTTGCATAGTTGGGTCAGTGCAGGGACATGGCACATTTTCAGCGCTCTGCTTGGTGATTCTGGTCAGGGACAAGTAAAAGTCATTTTCCAAACAATCACATGGAGCGAACAGGACCACACGAGGTATCCTTGAAGGAGCTACTTAAACAGAGGGAGAAGAAAGGCTAAGAAATTGAAACAGGATATAATCAAATAACAACCAAGCACTTCCAAGCATATTTTTCATACACTGTCTTCCCAGTTCTCGCATTTGGCTGACAACATTTTGCATGGCTTAGGTCATGTTGAGCAGGCACTGGGAAAACACTAAGCCTGACTTGGGCCCAATATGCACATGAAATTACAAATACACTTATGAATTGTATACAGACTCTCCAAATATTGCATACTTCCACTTTCAGGTAAGGTAGGAGTGTGGTTAAAACAGTTTTCTTCAGTACTTCTATAGCTTTATTTTTTTTTTCTTTTTTAATCTCAGCAGCTCCATTAATTATCAGATAACCTGTTCTTCATCTCCTTTTTACAGCTGGAAATGGAGTTTCCCAAATGTGACCACAGTAGTAATCGTTTCTTATTGCAATATATTGCATTGCGGTGCCTTGACACTTGTTTAGTGATAAAGTGAGTACCAATGTGGAAAATACTAGCCATAAGTTATCACTTAAGCATAATGTCTTCAAGTTAAATTAGGAACTCGGGAAAGGCTTACAATCAGTTACAGTAGATTTATATTTGCTGGCACCACAAATGATGTCAACTTTTCAACAAAATGTCCACTGGAGCAAAATGCTGCAAAAAACCAATTCATTTTAATCAGCAACAATTTTGTTTTAGAAGGGGCAGAATTTCTACAACTTGAGTTGCAGGGCATCTTGACTTGGAAGTAAGGGTTTGCAGGTCATGGCAGCTCTAATTTTGCCAACCCCAAAAGGTTGCAATAGAGGTTTCTACAGTCCTAATTATTTATATTTGTAACATCTTTCAGAGCCATTGGAAAGGCACAATCTAAATGCAAATTAAGTTGATAGTACAATTTGGACTGTTCCAGAGTCTTATCTATGTAAACAACCACTATTTTTTGTGGAGTTTTGTAGTTGCTTGTGAAGATAAAAATCTCTGAAAATGAACAGACCCCACCACAGATAAATTTTACTAAGGGAAAATTTGCAGCCGCCTTTTTGGAAACATTCCTAAGGGAGTATGTCATGCACTAGGAAATCTATTCTGGATAATGCTATAAAATTGCTCACCTTAATTCATATGCCAAATTCTTCTCTATTGAATAACAATTTATCGTATACTCCAGCATCTGCCAGAAACTGCTGAATGAAAGCCACAGCTGTGTCTGTTATTGGGCAGAAACTACAATGTTCTCTGATGCGTTTATTCAGTGCGTGAATGAATTCCCTGTAAGTGTTTTTAATAACTATCTGGACACTAGTTTTTTTGAGTGGTCTGCAAGGGGGACAGGCATACTTTCCATCTAGGCAACAAATGCGGGAGCAAAAGGTAATGCTTGATCAGAAGGTTTTTTCTGGAACTGTGAAGAGACCGTGTGCTGGAGGACATCTAGAGCTAATAGCCTCTTTAGAAGCTCGATGCATGGCTGAACACACCAGGTGGGCTGTCCTCAGCTTTTCTCTAAAGCATTTTCAGTAAAGAAGCAGCAGATTGACTGGGAGCTTACTGTGTTCTGGGCCATTTTCAAAACCATATGGAGTGGAGTATGTTCATTATGGATGCTGTAGATATAACCGCTCTCACTTAAACCAAGTGGTACCCTACCGTGTTACAGCGCAAGATTCCTCCTCTGTAAAAATCCAATACCGACTAGCAACAAAATGTCAAGAGAAAAATCAAAGCAATGAAAAACTTTCAGATGCATATCTTTCAGAAACATGTCAGGCAAAACCCGAATGATTCCATTCAAGCTGGCCATAAGAGACCACAAAAATTCAAATTACACCAAAAGCAGAATGTCTAAGAAATTTATCTTACTTTTCAAATTATTCATTGTCCTGTTTAAATATTGGCCTAGAAAGCCATCTGTCACCTTTGCATTTGCTTAGCTCCATGGATCACATATACCCCAAGCTGTGTAAATAGAAGTAGACTGGACAGTTAGAAGTAAAATTGGTTAGACTGTTTTAAAGGAAAAAAGTAAAAGCAAAACATGGCTTATAGAAAGAGACAAGTCATTCATGTTGGCACTTGAATCTGAAAGTCCTGAATAAAACCAGGATAGATTAAGTCACCCTGGGAATATGTTATCATGGTTTTCAAGAAAGGCGCTTTTATTTTTAAGCAGAACCTGGGGCTAATGTGATCATATGATCTGGGCTTCACAGCAATTACCAACATATGAATCCATCTTTGATTAAAGAAGAAATCAAACACGTCACAGGGAAGATTTCAAACAGTTCATTTTATGTCCCTGACTAATCGCTTTTAACATTTCTTGTGTTTGGGAAACAGTGATGAGCTCCAAACACCTACAGGAACAGTACAAAGATGAGTTCAGTCCACACTGAAGGGAAATCAGAAGAGCCAAGGTGAGATGCCACAGTCCTTGGGACTGGCCCCTCTCCTCACATGCTACCCTGGACCTGCAGGACCCGTCCTGGGTGGTTCAGAGATGTCCAAGCTCATCAATACCCTTCTCACCCCACTCTTGTCACATTTGAAGCGGACATTTTGATGCTTCATTTCCTGAACTGTTTTCTCTCAAGTACATTGCACACAATACAAGCCTGACCAGAGGAAAATACAGAGGAAGAAGAGGAATCCTAAAACAGTAATACCACTGTGTAACACTCCACTGATTTAAAGGTGCTGTATCGCTCAAGATCATGGCCTGGGCTGGTGGAAGGTCCCAAAGCTGTAATTACAGAGCCTTCATGACCCAAAACCTACAGTAGGCTCTGTCCATCTCAGCAGCTGGGAATCTGGACCATTTCCAGTTCATTACACATCACAGTCCTCAGTTTCCGTAGGTGCACTGGAAGGCAATGTAACTGCTCAACAGGTAAAAATACCACCACCCCCCAAAAAACACTATAACATGCAATCTCCAGACCAGTTTCCGTAGGTGCACTGGAAGGCAATGTATCTGCTCAACAGGTAAAAATACCACCACCCCCAAAAAAACACTATAACATGCAATCTCCAGATCATATTGCAGAGTGATCCATATTCCAGTGACTGATCTCAGAGCTGACCTGACTTCAAGCAGGAGGCTGGAGTTGAGACCAACCTGAATTATCATGTGACATTACAGTTAACTGCAGACAGTTTGTATCATTAGTTTTTACCAACTTCTATAAAAGAAAACTAAGACAAGCCTTGTAAAACTTCTGTCAGGCTACATGCAGGTTTGTTTTGTTAATGAAAGAGATTTTGCAGAGGGATGCTGTCAATTCAGCATTGTTCACCTCTTTTTGAAGTTACTATTGCAGTTTAAAACATGAAATTTGAAGCAATTGTCTAGCTTGATCCAGGCTTCTTCAGAGGATTGCTACCAGGATCAAGTAAAGGGTGCATTAAGTTTCCAGTTTCCTAACAAAATATTGGAAGAGATTCCCTGAAGACAAACTGATTTTTTTTTTAGAGGGTTTTATTGAAGCCAGGATTTCAATTGTCTTCTGAAGTGTTGCATGATCATCTTGCAGACTTTAGTTCCTTCTTCCTCTTCCCCACCCCCTAGCAGAGAAAATTAGTGAAGAACAATTTCTGTTTCACATGCTGAGTTTCTCATAAGCTTTCCATTATGCTTTCAGCTCAGACTTCTTAATTCAAAACTCATTATTTGGGGATGAAACTGGATAGATAAGAAGCTTGCAGTAACATGGAATACTTTCAGCACAGAACTGGTGAAAACCCATTATCTCATACCCATGTCTATGCTCCCTCTCTTGATACTTATGAGTCTGAATCAAAACTCACATCCAGTTTGGTCCAAAACATTAGGAAAGGTTAAAATCTATTCTGTTATTTGTGTGATCTGTATTAATGAGCACCCAATTTTGTGATCCTTGTTCACAGAAAGATCAGAATTGCTGAGCTTACTGGAACTGAAACAAAAAGGATAGAGTTATACAGAAAAAAAAAAAGATGTGATGTAGATAACAAGCCATGTGCTTCTACAAATTCTCATCAAACACAACTGTGAAGCCTTCCAATAGAACTGAGAGGAATGTAGCTAGAGGTAATAAAAATAAGTAGTTATGCCTATTTTACAGTAGATGCTACATGATGCTAAGAACTTAGTAAAACTCATTAAAATAAAATGTTTTTAAAACCCAACAAAGACAATAAATCACATTTCTAAACAACCAGAAAAAGTGAATTCAGAATGTGTGTTAGATAGAACATTGCAACTAAACAGTCAGCTTTTTGGGGCATAAATCACCACTAGCTCTTAACAAACTCGGAAATTCTTCCTACATAAGACTCATTGATCATATGCTGTTGACTAAACTGTTGCACGTAACTGTTCTTTCAGGAAAAAAGATGCCTCAGCATCACTAGTCTATCAAACCAGGTGAACACAACTAAGGATGCTAATTACAGTTTCCCAGAGTTCTAAAATCTGCATTGGCATAAATGAAGAAGATACCTGAAAAAGAGGGTAAAGGCTCGGTATGGAAGGGCTTTGCTGTGCATGGAAGCATGCAAAAAGGGACAACACACCACCGATCATTTCTGCAACACATCTTTATCAAAACAAGTTTAGTTCCCAGAACGATATATGGTCAAGTTTCCTTCCAGCGGGGGTCAGGTAGGAGGATGAGTGACCTGGGTGATACTGATAAGGGTCTAGATTTTGCCTGAAGCAAAATAAGGACTCAGGTTGGATGTGCACCTGCACTCCAAGGTCCCACTACTTCAGTTCAGCCAACAAAACAAAAGGCATGAAGGAACTGAAAGATCTTTTTAATTAAGCTGATGAGTCAAGCATTTTCTCCTGTAATTGTAGGCTGACTAGAACTGTTTCTAGGAGGCTTTCCAGCTGTTTCAGGCTGCCTAACCTCTTTGCAGCATTTATAATGATTTCTATCCATTTGAAAGAAAACCAAAACCCTACACAGAAATCTGCCTTGCTGAGGTGAATCTCAAGGAACGCTTCATAAAAGGAAATTCATCAGTTTTAGTAGTTTGTGGGTTTATTATTAGTATGTTACCGTATTGCTGTTATCACCAGTTGTATTATTTCTAGCTGTCCACCACCAAAGCCAGGATGTTGCAAAGTAAAAGAAAAAAGGGGGGAAAAAAATCCCTCTGGTGACCCAAAATGCCCACAAATATCCTTGTTTTTTTCAAAACCCAATTCCAAATTTAAAATTATTTTCTAAATATCTCAGGGTCTTGAATCTTTTTGTTCTCCATGGATTCCATGTAAGCTTTTACTGACTTTTTATTTCCCTTTCCTGAAATCTCTCACACATAGCATTTTCAAAGCACCTGCAGGTCACTGGGCCAGACCCCAAAGTTCTTGCTGTTCTTCCTTGTCCAAAGCGTGCTGTCTTAAAAAAAGAAGCTTTGTTCAAACATGGACCAAAGAGTGATCTGCGAATTAAGCCCACTGAGCAGCCCCTCTGCTCTGAGCGTATAGACAGCAGAGCTGTCAACTTTTCAAGTCTGTGGTCTGAGATATGTGGCTCCCAGGCTACATATCTCAACACTTCAGCCCATTTTCTGAGAAGAGATGAGAGCGCCTGGGAGATTACATCACTTGAAAAATGCCTAAAAATAATTCCTCCAACGAAAGGATTTATTTGAACTGATAATGATGTGTTTTCTTTCTATGCTGTTGCAGTAATATGTTTCTGCAATGCAGTAATCTCAGCTCTAGAGTGTTCTTGGAGCAACAGCAGCCCAGCTTCAGACTTGTAACTGTTTATCCTTATTGGCATACCATTTTGTCAATTCATCTCCATTATCACATGCATCTTGACTTCGGTTTCCCTGGCAAACCAAATATGTTTTATTCTCAGACAGAAGGATTTTTTAACATTTCTCTTGCTCAGAGCACAGCTTGTAACATTATCATGTCTCGAGCATGCCATAAACATGAAATCTCTCTCAAACCATGGAGCAGAGCCGAGACGAGATTAGAGCTGTGGCAGCAGCCAATTCCTTATGCTCCAATTATCAGCCACTCAGCATTTTCACTCTGGTAAATTTTTAACTCAAGAGCTTATGAAATTAAAAGTTTGTTACCGCACTGACATTAATGAGTGCTCTTTTAAAGAATGCATTTGTAAGTATTGCAAGAAAGCTTAATTAACAACATCCTTCTCTAGTCTTTTTTTCAAATCACCACTCTAATTTAAATTTTATATTAAGGGATCTCTTCAATTTTATGGTTTTATTAAACAATTAGAGAAAGATTCATGATTGCATGGTAATTAGAGAGACAGTGACATTTTAATGTACCTTGTAATACAGTACTGTTGTATGCCATTTGTAAACTTCCATAAGATTTTTCCATAGATAAAAAAACTGTTTAAAAAAAGAATGTAAGCAAAGATTTTAATCAAAGCTGAGTGACAGTGAAATTCTGTTGAACAATCCTCTCTGTTTATGCTTTCGGCACATGAAAACACTCAGCAGAGAAGTGTAAAGTGACATCTGAGCCATATAATTTTTTGTCCACGTATCAGTGAAGCAGATATATAAATTTGTAACCAATGAACATAATAAACACATTTGTGACACTTCATGAAAATTCATAACATTAGAAAACCTGTGTATTGGCAATTATACTTGCCTTTCCTAAGTTGTGACTGATTTGTTAGTAAGCTCCACCTCTGCTCTCTACATTGCTCAAGGACAGAGATCAGGAGTGGAGGCTGAGGTGAGGGAAACAGAAATTAAGCCTCTATGCCTAATAGAGAGATCCTTCTCCAGAAGGCGAGATTAACAATATGGTCCTATTTTACATATTTTGAATCAACTTCTTGGGCAATCTCATTTTCCACCAGGGACAGGAGAAAACACAAATTATCCTCCCTGGGCTGAAGCTACGTCTTCTGTAAATATCCATCAAGGTACTTACACAGATGATAGATCTAAGTCTGGGTCCCAGCTGAGTCTGGGACCAACATTTCTGGTGAATTTAGCGCTACGATACCTTGACATTTGCCATCTACATAAGAGAAGATAATCTTATTTTAATATCATACCAATCCAGGGAAATCTTGGCAGTGTCTTCAGTGCAAGGAGAAAGTGACCTATATCAAACAGTGACAACATAACTTAGATTATTTCCCATATGAGGGTGAAACCTCAAAGTAAACCATGTAGGTGCACAGGTATATTTAAGCTATTATACCTGTAGGGCATTATTAACAAAACTTTAAAGAAAATTTATGCAATTTTACTGCAATTTCCTTTTTATCCAACACTCATTTCCAAACCTTTTGAAATATATTATGTTCAATTAAATTCTTTACCATCTTGCTCCTTAAAATTAACTAGGACTGAATTTTCACTGTTATGCCTGGCCCTACATTTAATTACCCACACTTAGAATATTAGACACCATGCTGGTTTCTGTCTAGAGGAAATGACCTAGGAACATTGGAAGCATATGAAGTTCATTTTAAGATGAAGCAATAACTTATATTAGACGATGTAAAAGGTCTTGACCTCCAGCCCCTCAACATACCGCATCAAAAAACTCCCCCCCCCCTCTTTTTTTTTAATTAAAAAAAAAACATCTGCAATGCATTTTTCCCCCAAAGCCACTTAATAGTCTTTAAAAGAAAAATCTCTCTGGGTAAATGACTGTGCATGAGCATACATGTAAGAAGTATCACCCAACTTGGCTGGTTGTTTGGGGCATTAGGTTTCCCTTGGGTTATAGCTAATTCAACATGCTTCTGAAACACAATCTTTATTTCTGTTAATGTTTCATTGAAAAAAAAAAAACACAAAAAAAACCAAAACATAAAAAGTGATTAGTCTCACACACATAAACTTTACCTAGTGTGAAGCCTTTCCAGGGTTTCATCTTACTTGAAATTCACTGCTAAAGATGTCTGATGGTTTACTGAAGCACAGCTAGAGATTTGGTTGGCAATTGCTAGTTCATAGAAATATGGTACCTGCCTGGAAAGAAAGAAGGAAAGAAAGAAGGGGAAAGAAAGAAGGAAAGAAAGAAGGAAAGAAAGAAGGAAAGAAAGAAGGAAAGAAATGGATGCAGCTATCACAGGAATTATTTAACACTTGTCAGAGACTGTTTTGGTTGATTTCAGGGAAATAGCATAAGTTGGTTACTCAGGATGGGAATTTTAGAAGAGTTTCAGGAAATGAATGTCCAACTCACATATCAATCTTGTCCAGTCATTATTGTCTAACTAAAAGCTGAGTTAATTAGGCTTTCCATTAAGTGCACTCTTTCTGGAATTTATACTAGCTAATTCAGTAAGCTTGCGAGGGCTGATCCTGACAGTGCTATAACCTTTCCTAAAATAACAAAAAGAACTTTAAAAGCAGAGGCAAATGCATTTTGCCTTTGAATTATCAGGCCAGGATGTTATAGCACAGATTATTATTGTGGGCAGATTAGTCACCCTAAAGCAGAGGGAGGGAAATTCTACCTTGCAAACAACTTTGGCCTCCACAAAGAGGCCTCTGCCTGCCACTAGCTCTGCAACAAGGAAATCTGAAGCAAGTTAGCATTGGAAGTACTGTAAAAAGACTCTGACAATACCAGGTCTCAAACATAAACCTTAAAAGATCACTTACACCTTCATTTGGCCTTGCAAACATCTAACAAGACAGCACAGGAACAAGTTATCACAAGGGCTCTCGTGAGAGATTTGTTATTAAGATTGTCACAGAAGAAAAATTCTAATTCCATTTGAACAGTTGCAAAATTTCCAGTTTTTATTGGTTTTACTTGGTCAGAAAAAACAAAAATACAGGGATCTGCAACTATATTGGACATCAAGAGTTGAATATTTGCAGTTTGTCAGCATCAGGGTTTTTCCCCCATCTCAATATCCAGAATTCCTGTCCCCGTATCCCCTTTCTCACTAATCCTCCCAATCTGGCTACACTGCTTCAGACCTCTGCTCATATCTTCTTACCACAGCCCCACCTTCCCCAGCCCAAGGCTGGTGATTGCTAGTTCATAGAAATATGGTGCCTGCCTCCTAAAAAACAAACCAAAACCAAACCAAAACAAAACCCACAAAAACATCAATGACAACAAACCCAAACAACCACAAATTAAAATCACTAGCGGATCCCCTCTGCTCATTGCAAAGCAAATTTCCTCCTGACCACAAAGACTGTATCTGGAGCTCTAAAAAGGAGTTTTTAGCCATGCTGTTTTTTTTCTGCTGCTCAGCATATGAAAGGAGATGGCAAAATGCCTGGGGCTACTTTGACTTCTTGGGGGCTTCACTGGCCAACTCTGCTGGGCCCCTTCATACATTGACCTCAGCTCCTCCACGGTGGCTCCTTGCTGTGCAGGTATGTGAGCACATGCCAATCATGGGCCAATGTAAAACTGAACAGGCCAAACGTTATCTTACCCATAAAATGTGATGGGACAAAAAAAATTAAGAGCAACTTGCAATTCAGTTATAGGTTAGCCGTAAAACAGTATCTCAGGATGGCCATTTCCACCCATGACAAACGTATTTGAAATGTGGTTTAAATTTGAAGGAGACCATGCTCAGTTTCTATGAATTTGTCCTGCATTCAAAGTTTTGAAGAAGAGCCCAGCAGGTACCACTGACTTCTTTTAATGCTTTCTTGTCATTTCTAAGCAAACTAACCTGCTGTAGTTTCTACTAAAAGCCACCTGTCATCTCCAAATACAGTTCAGGCTATTCTCCAAACTTTTCCAGTCTTGCAAATTTCTCTCCAAGTCTGCTGCAAGTGTCAGCCTTTACCAAGTTTTCTTCTAATCTTGGGTGAGAAAGCTTATACAAACAAGAAAAAATTATTTCAAATTTAAAAAAAAAAAAAAAAAAAAAGTCCAGTCCATGGTTTGGGCAAAGTTTCAAGTCAGCTCTTTATTTTACCTCCACTGGTTCCCACTTTGCAGTTTACGATGGAAATTTGAACCACGGAATGCTCTCAGAATGGCTACAGCCAGTCTGGACACACAAAGCTAAAAACCAAGCTCAGAGATTTGTTTGTTCAAGAGCACCGACCAAGCACCTTTGCCATGTGTTAAATACAGGTTATTTGAAAGGCATTTGAAAGCTAAATTGGGCTTAGTATTACCTTTTATGTTTTATGGGTTGTGGAAATTTTTCCTGTCTAATTATCAAAGCGTTTTATGGCTTTCTACAATCCCCAGGAAAAGAAGGACAGAAGAGAAAGGTGGGGGAGGCAGCCTGATCCGTCAAGGCTTCCGGATGAAAGCCTGACCTCCAGAGCTCCCAGGGAATGGTCGAGTTTGTTAGTCTCCCAAAGCAAGACAGCGACTGCCCTTTCCAGGAGGGCTGGAGGCTTTGAAATTGGAAGCCGAGAAGAAACAGCTGTAGTCATTTGCGTGGTACGGGCATGTCGTGCCCAAGCCGATGCTCTGAACGCGGCTCCTCGGTGCTCGGAGAGGCTTGCTGTGAGCCCCAGCTCCTGCAACAGGCAGCTCTTCTGCTGGCTGATGGTCATGGAGGGCAGGGAAATAAGCATAGTGGCGCAGACCAGGGAAACAGAGCAGCCTGGCTTTTTTATCAGTCCAACTGAACTGCTAAGCACTGAAGAGGAAAAGCAATTTACAGCCCAAGATTTTTCCTTAAATAACCATGCCAAACAATTCCAAAAGGTGTTGTTTCTTCACAGCCCCTGTGAGCTGGGCTGAAGTTGCAGAGGGTCTGCAGAACCTCTAGACCCACCAGTGGCCATTGTCATGGTGGTAGAGAAGTAAACCAGGCTCTGCTAGGGCATGAGCCACTATGTGGACAACCTGCTTTCTTTTTTGTGCCTTCTTTCACCCATTCCCTGCCTCTCCTGACTACTGCGATGGCAAAGGAAGACTCTTTCCTCTCCTGTTTGCATCAAGTCCAGCATCATCAGGCTACCAAGCTCTCTGTTTACCAATACCACAGAATCAAATAATCAAAGAATAAATTATCCTAAAACTAGTCTAAATCTCTCCTCCCCCAGTGCAATCCATCGGGAATTTGGTACCTATGCTTCTTGGAAATCCTTCTAGGAGTTTAACTGGATGTCATATAATTAGAGCTCCTTAAAAACAATATGACTTTACTAGGCTGTCCTTTGAAGATTTTGGCATTCAATAGCAGTGACTATGAAAGCTTTTACAGTGAGTCATAAATTAATTTCAAAGTTACAATAATAAGGGAGTGTCACATTTATTCAGGCTGCTTCCTTCCTTTTTCTATCAAAGCTAAAAACTGAGCACCATAAATAATCTAGGCACACTTGCCAGCATCCAAGGCTGGCCCGGATTTTCAAGGGCTATCACAAGCTATTCAATGAGCTTCCTAATGCTGTTAGACAACCGTCAACTCAACAGTTTGACAAGCATAAGTTTGCCTAAGCACACTTATTTCTTCCACAACATAGAATCAT
>KL256507.1:137669-155079 GCA_000699545.1 Podiceps cristatus | reverse complement strand
TCCCTATGAGGGAAAAACGTTGGCTGGTAGTTAGGGCAATATGCTGTAAAAATGGAACAGTAGAGAGAGGCACCAGGAGCATTCGTATCTCTGGGGAGAAATGTGTTTTGGAAGGCAGCTGTGCAATGTGAATAGCAAGTGAAGTAGTGTGTACAGTGCTAGCATCAGATGGACTAGCAGTGAAAGTCAGAAAAAAGACCTTGCGAACAGAATGATGTCTGTAAATTTACTATCACAGTTGTAAAGCAGCAATGTGTCCTTGTCTCTGTTCCCCAGAGATGTTTCATATGGTATTCACTGCATATATTTTCAGGCCAACAGTTCCATACGAATTGCATGAGTTCCAGAAATGAGAGATTACATGTGGAAGAGTCATTAGACAAGAAAAGACTCCTTACGTTTATTAGTCAAAAAGGCGGGCTGGCAATTAGATGTTTAACTTCTGTTTCTTCCACTTCAACCACTAGTGGTTATCTGTTGGTAATAATTAACCTTTTCACCTGTACTCCAAATTGAAAGATTACTGGCAGTAATTAGATGAAAGTTATTCTAAATGCATGGGCTGATCTCACAGGCTGACTTTTGGATGCCTTACAGCAATTTGCACGTTAGTAGAATGAATGACACAAAAACCCCTGTACACGGACAAGCCTTTCAGAAAATACAAGCTAGATCTCTGAAAATGTTTGATACGGAGTTATTGTCAAGGACTATTGATTTCAAACTTGAGCTTCAGGTAAGAGGAGACTAGTTCTCATTCCTTCTTGTGGTATTTTTAAGTCCCCCTCAGCCATAGCGAGAGACATACTAAGACCACGTGCGTCTTTTGCCTGGAAAAGCTTCTGGCAAGCAAGATAAATTCTGGTAGAGTAAGGATCATCCAGCTTATTCCAGACTCTAGCAGATTGAGAAGCTGAAGTGAGGACTCTTGACCGCTAAGACTGAAGCACAAAATAATATTTTTGCCATAGAATAATATTTGTGAGTCTGACTCACGACTCTGTCCTGTGCACATAATTTAACTTTAAGCATGTCTTTGGTAACTGTTGTTCTGTGCGTTCACAGATTACAAAATCAGAAGGGATCATTTTGATCCCCTGTTTTACAGTCCTGTAGTCAGTCAGCTATGGGATTCTCTGGATGAAACACATGCAAAAATTCTTTTCAGGCATGGGCTTGACAGGCATGTGAGCCGAGCCTCAATTAATAGATGTGATGAATGGTCAAGTTGACTTAATGACTAGTGGCAAGTAGTCTTTAAGTGGAGTGAATTTTCTTTGGAGGTTAATGTTTTCGATTGATATAGGTCTTTAAAAGCAATGCACAGCTGACACAAATTATCTGAAGAACTATTAAGCAGAAAAAAAATCCAGAACCACTATTATCATCATCATGAAATTTCATGAATCATCCAGTAGTACTAATTAAAACAAAGAGTGTTTTAATACCACAGATAAATCTGAGAAACAAGGAGCTCTTTAGAGATTAAGTGAGAAGTAGTATTTCTCTTTTTTGACAAGGCTATGTAGTTTAAGATAGGCCAACTTCTGTAACGTAGTAGGGAAGGAATCAAGGTAGGAAATACCTAGAAGGGAAAAAAAAAATTACAAAAAACAAAGATGAGAAATGTGTTATGTTTGTAGTACTAAAGTGGATGGGAGATATGCTTTGTGTGATAGTGAAGAATATGCGGGATTAATAGTGAAGTGATTTAGTATGGTAGTGGGAAAAGTAATGGACTCTGATGGAAAGATTATAGTCAAAGTAGTTGGAATTGAGATCCTCTTAAGAACCCTGGAGTTTGCGGTGTTTTTTATTTGTCTGTCTCTGAAATGCCTAAAGGCTTGAGGCTGTGCGTTTTTTTCAGCAGCGTCAAGCAGTTCTAGTCAGACTCAAATGTGCAGATACTCTTCCTGGTGGTTTAATGCAATGGTCTAGTGGCCACCTGTGGCTCTGGAGGTCCCTAAACCAGTAATTAGGTGAAATCACTCGACTGTAGCAGCAAAAGTACATTTTCTGTGTGCTCTTTTCTCATATTCTCCTAATTACTTGGTTTTTTGCTTGCTGTTACAGGTGGGATTGGGGAAAATGTTGGGGACGGTGAGCTAGAACGAGGTCTTCTCTTACCAGGTTTAATAATTCTTATTTTCAGTAGTTGTGAAAAAGATATTTCAGAGTTAGCTGGGCAAAAAATGACCAAGAGTTCAGTCCTTTGGAATTGTTATTTACAAAAAATACTACTTTACAGCTCAGTAAACAATGCATATAACCTTTGTGAATTACTGCCTTTCTGGGCCTGTATCTTCAATGTTTTATTCAGATTAACTGAATAAAATTGATTCAGATTGCTGAGTCAGATACTGCTTTCCATGTTTATTATAATGTTTCCATAATAAGTCCGGCAATAAAGCAACATTTGTAGCTTTCTTGGGGGAAAGAAGCAGCTTGTGAAAAGCAGTGTAACCTCAGGCAAATCCATTTGTGCCTTGCTTTTTTCCCCAAACAGACTTTTTGGGTTAGATTGTGGTTTTTTTTTTTTTTTTTTTTTTTTTTTTCCCTGTTTGGTTTTGTTTTTTTTTTTTTTTTTTTTTTTTTTTTCTCCCTTGTTCAGGTTTCATGACTTGGAGCCAGAGCTCCTTTTGATCTGTAGACACGTACCCACAGTACCTAATGCAGAGGCCCCAGTCTCTGTTAGAGATAATGATTTAGGACCTGCCATAACAAAATGAGTACCTGCAGAGTAGTGCAGCTCTGTAGCTTTTGCAGTGTTAAGTTGCTGGTCCTCCATTGCAATCAGAATTTTTGATGCATTTGGTGTTTTTGTCATGCTTTTCTTGGAAGAGGAGGGCTAAAGCTATGATGAACTATTTGGTGAAAGGTATATATCATGCCTGTTGCTGCTGAAGAACATTGAACAATCTTTTCTGAGCTCTTCAGGAGGGTGGGGGAAATAGTGCAAAATATCTCTGCAGTAGCTGTGAATGAGTTCAGGCTCAGAAGGGGTTAAAGACTCTGGGTTTCTTTCACCTTTTGTTTCACTGTTGATTAAGGATTATGGAAGTTCACAGCACTGTGTCTGTTGTTGGAAGGACATTTGGGCACAAGCAGGAGAGCTTTCACCAAAGACACAATCTGGGGATAAATCTTTAATTGGAAGGTCGAGTTTGCAGACTACGGCTAGAAAATGATAAAAGCATATAGTGGTTTGTTTTTCCTGCTTTATTTGCATATACTGAATATTAATATTAACGCGTACTTTCCTTTAAGAGTGGAACATAGTGTCTGAATTCTTACCTCCTCAACGTTTTTTAAGACATCTTGCTAGCTCTTTTTCTCCGTGTCTAACACTCAGAGAGGCAGAATTTCTGCTTCTATTGCTCTTTGGCAATCAGTGTTGCCCTCAGGAGGAGCATTTGTGTGTGTGTATGCTCTGTGTGTACTTGATGGTCCTTCTGAATCTTCAGCCAGTCCTAATAGGAAAATCAATGGGTCCCAAGGCATGTTTGTCTTTAGCAATAGATCACCTCCATCTATAACCTCTGCACAAAACATCTTGACATGTGAGCAATCTCGTGGCATATGGAACTGCATTTGCTTGTTACACAGCATTTGTAGCAGCAGTACTATTTTTTTCATTCTGGTTCTTTTAACCTTACATTTTCAGTCAATTTTTTATGTTTTTATTTTTCAAACTGAAATTCTCAGTAGTAAACTTAAAGCAAAATATTAACAAAGGGACCTTTCAATAAACCTTTCCTGTAGGTTCATTGTTACTGAGAGAGACACATTCTCCTGGCTCATCAATGCCTTCTCCAGGCAGCGAGGGGAAAGCAAATGATCTGAGTTGTTGCCATATTATGAATAGAAGGCTGAAGAATGTATACTTCATGGGATTCTTAGGAGAAAACAACAACTGGATAATTTTGAGTGTCATGGTTTCATCCCGGTAGGCAGTAGGAAGTTAACTCCATCCCAGCTAAAACTAGTACATTGAGGGCTTCTTGGCAGGTTTTAATAGACCACAACTCTCCTATGTAGTTTGATAAGCCACTTCCAAAATCCAGAGAAGAAACACTGTGTAGGACACTTAATTCTCTGTTCAGGTTTTCTGTTGTACTGTAACTTACCCTGGATCTTGTTTATGCTAGTATTGTCAAGCGTTCACTGGGATCTTAGATAACTAAGTTAAATTGAAACTTAATGGAAGCTGAGTGCCTAAATCCCCTGGGCACCATTAAAACTGCCAGTTCAAATTCTTAATAATTTGTAATGACTCAACCCCATGGACTTTGAGAACAAATGTGCTGAAGAACTCTACTGAGATTTGGAAAAGGCCTTGAATTTGCAGTGTCTTAAATTTTTACAGCAATATATATGCCCTTGTTTTAACTGGGACCAGAATGTGATCGTATTGAATACACATAGGGCAATATGGAAGCCATTACAGCATACGAAATATAATTTAGCATAGCCTGTAACACAAGTGTGTTACACTTGCACTTTATACAAACAAATTTTATTTCCCTTTGTGTGGGATTAACTGTATCTGTATAATTATTTCACGGCAGACTAGCCACAGCTGTATGGCTTTGACCATTATCACTTTGTATTGTTGGCAGATCTTAAGACTTAAATGCATTACTGAAAATTGCCTTGTTGTTCTTTATCATTTCTGTTTACTACTACATGGTTTTACAAGTGAATTCTTCAATACAATGAATTCTGTGCATAGATTTTTCCCATTCATCTTTATTTTCTTCCTAGACAGACAAGCAACTTCCCTAATTCTTAAGTTTTGTAGTGAGAAGTGGAATGTGGCAAAAGAGCTTACCTTTAGCCATCTCTCTGAAACCGAGCCCCACTGCGATACCTGCTCTATTGCTTCCATATAGTGACATCATAAAATAGGAGATGCAGTAATACTGCATCATGCTGCTTGAAACTAGGGCTCTTTTTATCTAAAACATTACTGAGACAACACCTGTTGAGGGTTGGCTCTTCTGAATGCCTCGAGGAGGTAGATGAGGAGTGTGCAGACCTCCTGGCCTTGGAAGGGGAGCCATGGTGTCCTGCTGCTGAGGACACGGTGAAACGGAGGGAGATGTATGTATGAGCAGTGCTCCCTACTACTGTGAGCAGTTGTGAGGGACAAGGCTTTGGTATTCTCAGAGGTAGCAGTAAGTATGGGGGTTTTTTTCTTTGCTTTTTTATACTACTTTGATTAGTTAAGTTGGCCTCGTGAGCAGCTAAATGTGGGAGCTGAGATACAGTATTTTCTGTTTCAATGGTACCGTGATAAATCTTAGAAGCCATCTGGGATTTTTTTTTTTTTTTTTGATTAAACAGTACTTAAGCAGAAAAGGTTGATTGATGAAAATCAAGAAGGGTGTGAATCAAAAACCATCCTCATTTTTTTTTTTCCCTTTTTACATGAAGATTGAAATTCATTTTGTATAGTTCAATTATGCAAGTTAAATAGGCAAGATTAATATGCAAGTTAAATAGGCAAAAAAATTAGCTTTTCCAGAAATAAGCACACATTAGCTGAGAGAAATTTAAAAAGTTGCCTAAAGCTCAACAGACAGATCCAGGTCTTTGCTACACTTTGCCATGCAATACCACAGTACTAGAGGTACTACAGGAATGTGACTAAGAGAATTTGATAGAACTGGAAAAAAATAATGTTGATGCTTAATCTTTGTCTGCAACTGTTGGACAATAGTTTCCTGTGGTGACATTTGGCATAAAATTTCAGTGTTCCTGCTTCCAGGCAGCTGAGTCAGATTAATCTGAAAGCTAAATGCTGAGTTGTGTTGAAGATGGTGAATTTCAGATAGATGGAGTCACAGACACTACATTATACTTC
Organism: Podiceps cristatus; assembly: GCA_000699545.1. Taxonomy (NCBI): domain Eukaryota; kingdom Metazoa; phylum Chordata; class Aves; order Podicipediformes; family Podicipedidae; genus Podiceps; species Podiceps cristatus. The sequence goes on along the minus strand of KL256507.1, from coordinate 149,213 downwards.
TTTCCCTTATTGGAAAGAGTTTGGCCTCTATTAGTCATCACTATTTCTTAATCTCCAATAAGAAATACTGTTTATCTAAATAGCAAGGCTCAGTTATTCCAGATTTGTGTTTTGTTTCCCTTTTTTTAGTCTCAAAGGGACTAATAGTACTTTTTAAAATATTCAGACTCGAGAAAGCAAACAGTCGAAAACCTGGAGAACATACTGTAGTGACTGTAAGAGAAATTATATGTGGAATGGAGAGTAGGTGCTTTTGGTTTGCTTTAGCTGTTTCAGATTCTTCAGATTTGTTTCCATTATGAAATTGATATTTGTTCTCTTTAGAAGTATGGATCTTTTTTCTTGTCTGTAATCAGCATTTATTCTGATCCTTCACCCTCTAATGCCTGCAAATCCTGACATGATCTGAAAGTGTCCAAAAATAAATCAGACTGGAAAGATGGAAAAGGTCACATGCAATAGGAGTTTGAATAGCGTGAGCCAATTTTACCTGAGGTATAGTTGTGTGGCTAATGCTTGTCTTAACAGTTTGAACACAGAAGAGCTTCATTTAGTAAAACGACATTGAGGTGATCTTTGAAAAGTAAAAATCAGACAAAAGAAGAAAAACAGACTTATGCATTGAATACGATATGAAATAGCTCATTTTTATTAGATGAGTTTGTTTAAGAGACATCCTCAAGTCAGCCTGAAAACTGATCAATTTTTAATTCTTTACCACAAGAGCACTTTCATTATGTAACTGGGTCTTGGTTATTTGAACAATAGTTTAAGAAGGGTTTTGCTAAAACCTGTCAAATCTAATTTATCGTGTTTGTACACATGGACATGCAATGTCTTCCCTTTATTTCAGTCAAGTGCATTTTTTTTTACACTCTGGTTGAAACACGTGCTTAATCTGTTTGCTGGGTATCCAGTAGAGCATGTAGCATATGGATGTGTCAAAGTGTGACTTTCAGTATATTAATAACATAGTATGAAATTCTGATTCTTCTATTTAGTTTAGAAAATAGGAAGTTTTCTGCAGTTCTAGAATAGAATGTTTTCCTATAAAGATCACAATTTTTTAAGTTTTGATTTTGGAAATGACTTTAAAATTATTATATTTTCTTTCTGTAATGTTTCTACACTAAAACCTCAATCTGAAAACAGTATATAATTATAATTAAGTGTATGGAAATGATAATGAAAAGGTTTTAGTGTTATTACCATGAAGTAGTGTTGCAGTTACGTTTTACTGTCATTGCCCAGAGCAATATGCAGAAAATAGCCAAACCAGGGTGAACTGAGTAGGACAGTTACTGGGAGGGGTAGCTGCATGAGCTGCTGTTGGAAAGTTGGGATACCTGCAGCTGTCTCAGTAAAAGGTGCTGAGCTGCTTTCAGCACCTGAAGCAGTTTGGGTGTCTCTGTGTCTCCTTTCCATTTCAGCGCTGCATAGGAAGGAGTGAAATTGATAGTCTGTTCCGTGCTTGTATCCCACTCAACTTTCCAGTATATTTAGATGGAATTTCGCATTATGTGTTTACTTGTGTGCTTATAGGATGGTTGGGTACCTGTGACTATTCAAAGTGTGCTCCTGTTAGTTTTCATTCTCAGTTACGCAAAAGTCATCTTTCTACCTCTGTTGAGGGGTAACAGGACTAGCAAGTCAGTGTTAGTCTTTTATGAACGTTTAATTATTTTGTATACTCTCTTTATACCAGGCTGGTATAATAGAGCCCCAAACTCCATAGTGATAAATGCAATTGGACTTCATTGCCCAGCTGATGTTTCTTGGACTTTCTTCATTTAAAGACATCCCCTGTGAACACAAACTTTCCAAAGGTGGCTGTTAGGCTATCTTGCAAAACCTTCCTACTGTTGCAGTACCTGCAGATCAAATGAAACCAAAGCTTTGAATTGGGTAATTCATAATGCAAATGATCAAGGGCTCTTACATCTTTTGTGACACATACTGTCTCCTTAAGTTTTTTTTCTGCAGCAGGTCTTTGCTTCTGACTTGAGAAATGGTTTTGCAATGGAATGAACTTTGTAATCCAATAAGATCATAATTTTATGATTAAGAAATTGACTAAATAACCAGATTTTTCTTTGTCAAAAAGAAAATAAATAACTGTTGAATCTCCACCATGTATAAATTTGCTTAAAACAGGGAACAGTAGATGAGTTTGGGACCCAGGGGAGAAATGATTAAATCCAGTGGTGATTTGGCTTTTTCAGTCATGTGTGCTTCAAGGGTTGGTGGCACAATGAATTTCAGCCAGCTTATTTTCTAATCCTTTTCGTAGTGGACAAAGATGACTGTACCTTCTTTTTGTCTTTATGTGAGTAATGATCACTGTTTTAGCTGATTTGCTAGTGCTTAGCAAAGCTTGTTAGTTCTAACTTGTCATTACAGTTTTTATTCTCCTGTGTAAAGCTTGTTAATAAGATCTTTTCTGTATTGTCTGAGTTTTATTGAAATGGGACCAAGTTGATTATAAACAGAGGCTGTTGTCTGTACTGCTCCAAACTCCTTAAAAGAATACTCTGAAATACATTCTCGTTGCTAATTGTACCTTAAGTAGAACCGATGCTTGAAAAGTTTCACTGTACTTATAAAACACAATTTAGAATACTGACTTTAATCCTGAGTCGCATCCTTTTAAGATGATCTGAATCAGACAAAAATCTAGTTTTTGAAACTGCAGTTCTGGTGGCAATGCTTACTTCTATCAAAATTGTAAAATACTAGGAGAAGCATCTGACAGGTAGGAATCTTACTGCTGCTCACAGAAGCCATGTGGAATTAGGTCCCAGAAAGTAAAGCAAGTACAACAGTTCTTACCTCTGGTCTGTGCTAGGGATGTTTACAGAGTCAGTGCAGAAACAGAAAAGATCCCAGTTAAATGTGGGTGCTGCTATGGAAGGTAAGACTCTTGAGAAGAATATATGGTGTGTTGTGGACCTGAGTTGGGAGAGTTTCAGTTAAGAACAGCATTTACTGAAATAAGGTAGTTAACTCATTGTCTTCTCCCTTGGTAGATAGTGCCTTACGATGCTGGACTGCCATGCAGGGAATCTTGTTTGGGGGCACCAAACCTCTTGTTTGGGGCACTATGTTTTGGCGCTTACATTAGGAGAACATTAGAATGAATCCAAGTCTTGAAATCTGTGCTTCTCAGTTCCCCATCTGCAAAGTGCTAAAATTTTCTCACCACTCAAGAGTCTTGTAATGATGTTATTTACAGGGTAATGTTTGCTTATAATGTTACTGCAAATCTACTTTCCCGAAAGTGCTACTGTCTGTCTGGAGCCAAGCAGTTATGAGGGGTTTATCTTATCCTTTCCTCTGAAGGACAGTTCAATACTTTACTTTTATGGACCAGTCCTGCTTACTTCAAAAGCTCAAAGAATCACAGTGTTCATATTAACTTAGTTTGTTAGATTATCACCTCAAGTGAACTTTCCATTGCTATAAAATTTAATTAATTTCCATGAGTCATGATTTATGAGGTTAATAATGAAGATTAGAAGTTCTCAAAAATGCTTGCTTTTGCATCCCAAAGTATACTTCTTCCCAGAGAGGCTCCTTCTTTATTTAGAAGCAAGACTCCAAAAACATAGATGATTTGTCTTCGCTTTGCCAGCAGCCTACAATAAAAACTGCTTGTGAGATCATTACCAGGCTGGCTGCAGATTTTCAATGTGCATTTTGAATCAGGCTTCTAAAAACCAAACTTGAAATAAGAACTGTCGTCTTTGGACTGTGGTGGAGGCCAGTCAACCATAGCCTGTTACTTGCTATTCATACCACACACAAACTCAGTCCTTGTGCAGTATGTTACACAAATAAATGATCTGTGGGATTCAGGAGCTTGGCAAGGCCTGATGGAGAGCTTTGGGACTGCCACAGTTTCTGAAACTGGTGAATCCTTGATGCATTTGGTGAGTTGAATTTGGCAGTTTTCAGAGCTGACTTGTTTCCATCAGCCAGTGGCTCTCTTCAGCCACCTCACCGTTCAGTACATGTAGTGATTCCAGTGGAACTGCCTAGGAGTATATGACATGCATGTGGCTAACTGGCAAAAGCTCCAGGTTACCTACAGTATGAAGGGGGGGGCGGGGGGGCTGTCTTGTAACAAGTTCAAATGCCCAGTCCTTGCATACAATTCAGGTAACTCCTAGTCCATTTCTGGTCCAAAGTTTAAGATCTTTGGATCTAAAACCTCCATAGGAATGACATAAAGTTTGTTTTGTTACGAGGGTAATAAGCCTTTGATACCAAAGGAGAGTCTGGAATATAATAGCCTGGAAAAATGAGCTCAGTGATTGGAAATCAAGTACCTAATTTCTAGCACTCGAGATCATTGATGCTAGAGTGCTTTACTGTTGTAATGCTGTTTTGGTCTCATAGTGCAGTTATTTTCAGAATGGGATCTTAAGACTGTGTTAGAGAGCCTTGAGAAAGGTAACTAAGGAAAACAAACTTATTAGTAGCAAACATAATTTTGTAGCCAGCAGTCCACACCATCTGGTTGAAAATCAGTGGTGTAAAATCATAGACACAGTGCAGTCAGTGGCTGGGAATCTGAAGTGACTCCTTGACCATTCTCCTGTGGGGCTTCCCACTTAAAATAGGCAGCATGGTAGGGGAGGATACTGTATGGAACCAGAAAATTTAAAATACTTGATTATGGCTCAGCACATAAAGCTGGGGGAGGAGGAGGAAGGGGGACGCTGGGAGTGATGGCGTTTGGCTTCCCAAGTCGCCGTTCCGCGTGAGGGAGCCCTGCTTTCCTGGAGATGCTGCACACCTGCCTGCCCGTGGGACGCAGTGAATGAACTCCTCGCTGGGCTTTGCTTGTGCACGGATTTTGCTTCACCAAACTTCTTGTATCTCCACCCTTGTGTTTTCTCACTTTTACGCTTCCGATTCTTTCTCCCATCTCACTGGTGGGGAGTGAGTGAGTGAGCAGCTGTGTGAGGCTGAGTTGCCAGCTGGGGTTAAACCACAACAGTTGGTATAGAGTAAAGCAATAGATCTTCAAATCTCTATTCTTTGAGAGGTGACTGTTACATTGTTCCTGAAATTAATAAGTTCATTATTAATGGGTGAAGGTAGATGTCCTTCATTCTCAGGGGTGCCAGGTATATCAGCTGCTTTCTGTCATTGTAGGTGCCACTGAATTGAGGGCATGGACAAACAAAGAGGTCCTTGAATAAGAAGGATGGCTCAGAATTCTCTCTTACAGGCTGACAGGTTGGATAGCCTTTGCCTGCTGAGGTCAGTATCAGTGTACACCCTAATATCCACTACTGCTTCCATTTCCTCTCTTGATCAGTCTTCTATGACGAAGGATAATTAACACTCTGGACTGGGATTGATGAGCTCTGGGTCAGCTGCTTACTCTGTTCAGGTTTGGATTCACAGGGGGCTTCAGTTTTTCCCTCATCTCAACTCCACTAGTGTGCAGTGTGCCCTTGTATCACACCAGAGTCAAAGGGCTGCTCTGCTCCTTTCACACCACGAGGTAGATCTAGTCTTTTTCCTTCCTTGTTCTGCCACAGGCTACTAATGTGACCTTGAGCTTTAACTCTTAATATCTCTGTCCCTGAAAGAGGAGAAAGACATGAACACACTGATCATCTAGCAGTATATTAAAAATATTTATTGTCTTAATAGAGCTGTGATACTGTGAGGATGTAAAGACATACATTGCATCATCTGTAAAGCAAACCAAGCCAAGTTCCTTCGTTTCTCAGGTGCGGTTGTAGGTGCTGTTATGATCCCTCTCCTCATAATCTGCTGTACTCAAAAGTAGCTAGAAACCGGTTAGGAATTTAAAGGCTGCAGCAGATTGGTTGTTAGAGAGATAATGTCATTGAATATACCACTATATCAGAAAGCTGATTCCAGTTTTGACTGGATATTCCTAGATAGATTTAGATCAAAACCACATATAATTCCATGATAGGGAAACTATCATGTTTGTTTTAAAATAGCTGTTCTGTCTCTGAGACTAGAGGAGATAACTTGTTTGCAATAGAGGGCTTATGAGACACAGTTAAGAAATCACTGCCTTAAGGTTCAGGCATGACAGCCAATTGATTTCAGTATGGTTAGGATGAATTCCATCTTCTTCATTCTTCTTTCCTGTGGCAGAAGAAAAAGCCTTATTTTTAGCTTCACTGTTTCTGGCTTCAGATTTTTGAGACAGTATAAATGTACCACTATCATTTGAATATAATGTAGGTTTTAGGAGCTTTAGCATATTAAACAGTCTTAAGCCTGGGGCAATTTCATGTATACTGTTTGAGTCTTACGTTTGGCAAGGCAGCAAATGAAGACTTCTGTTGAATACAAATGGATTTAAGTTTCCCAGAAGAAAAAAAATGTCTAGAACCAGTCACATCTGAAATAGGAGGATTGTAAAAATTGAGTTAAGTATTTTTTTTTAATACTTGTCTCCTCCCTATCAATTTCATTCATCTCTTCAGTAAGGATTGTCAGTAACCTAAGCAACTCTGTATTTGTTTTCTCTTTCCTCCTCTGCTCCTCTACAACTGAAAATGCGCTTTTTGTGTGTGTGTGTACATAGATGTAAAACTAGAGTCCCAACCATATCACGCTGAAGGAGGAAGCAGGAGGACTGAGAGGAAAAGGCTTAGAATGCTTTTCTAATGCAGGTTTTATATTCCTATAAAGGAAAGCTTAGTAGCTTAGATGTGTTTGCAACAGGGTTATTTTGTCAATATATCTTGCTATGTGGGAATTTTTTAATTCTGTCTAAAATGCTGTTGAAATAAATAGTTGTGCTAAAAAGCGTGATCAGCTGGGTCACTGATCTTGGCTATCAGAGCGTTCCTTCCATCAAAAGCAATCTGGAAAGACAAGTGACTGATGAATCGGGTGAAGCTGAGGCCTTTAATGTGGTGGTTCTTCAACTAAAGCCAGTTCTCTCTTAACTGGGCTACAAAGTCTTCCCAACTCATCCCTTAAGTGAAAAGTTCAGATATTAGTTCTGTTCTTCAAAAAACATGAAAAGATTGAAATTTCAAAATTTGCCTCAGAAATTAAGTTCTCTTCTGGCTTGTTTCTTTGTCAGATAAATTACTTCTGTGAGCCTATCTGTACATATCCTAAGGCCTTTTAGTAGCACCGCTATGCTGACTGCAGATCACAGCCCTTACTGATTACGCAAATCTCAAGTGAGAGAAATGTGTTGTAAACCTGGTCATAATCCTATGTTCTAGCCAAATTATTTATACAAAATGATACAATTGATAATAAATCTTTTTGCTTCTTATCAAGTTTCAGTGTAGGGACAGATTCTGAGGGGAAATAATGTCCATGAATTTATAACTTACCTTGTATGACTTGCAAAGATGGGGGGTTTTCTGAGTGTACTGGAGATACCGTAAAAGTTTTAACAGAGCTCACACAATGCGTGTCTCATACAAAGATTGAATGAACATGAGGAATTCATTATGTGCATGTTCATTTTCCAGGAGTTAGGTTTTACATAGGATGGCCAAGTGTGCCATATCCGTCTTTCTATCTGGTTAGTCCAGATGCATTCTAAGCGCTTAATACTTGTTTTTTAAACTAGGATGCTATACTTCGGAACTGTAAATCCTCTGCTATGTTGTTCTACAGTTATATTATTTAAAAGTTGTACACCGTTGAAGGAATCTGATAGAAGGCCAAGTTTGTTGATTAGGTAATGGAAATTTGTTTTAGTGGGGCAGGGGAAGGAAGAGAAAATGATTTCTGTGTATCTGATAATAGAAGACATTATGGTCATTTATTTTAGTTTCTTTAGCTGAATTTCAAAGCCTTCAAGTTTAGGTGTGTGTGCTGTGGATAGATGCAATTCAGAAACTTTCTGTAATTCCCTTGTCCACTCTTGATCAATTTTAGTGATTGTACAGATTTGTCTTTCCAAAAGTTGATTCTCAGACTGAGGTTGAAGAGCAATCTCTAAACCAGTTACAGTATTGACAAAAAGCTAACATAGGTCATGCTTCTAATTGATGCTGACAGTGCCTGCAGAGCAGAACTGTTTTGGAATGCAAATAGAACATCATTTCCTCTTCCTGCACAGGCTGGGTAGGGTAGCAAGAGTGTTCTTGAAATTGCAATTCTTCATTTTCTTTTTAACCTCTTCCCGATCTGGGTATATTTACTGAAACTCAGGAAACTTAAAACCAGTCAACAGGACTAAATTCAAAACATGAAAGGTTTGTCAATTTGAGATTTAAAATTCGGTGCAATCTGCAGGACTTCATTTTGTATTCACCTTCAGATGTAACGTACAGCTGCCTTTTCAGATAAAACAACGTAGTGCCATTGCAGTGATGTAAAGGAAAAGCACACTTGGGTCCTGATCTTGCAGAGACTTACCTGTGTGTGTTTAACTTTGTCGATGTCCCAGACAGAGGAAAGATGGGGAAGTGATGGCAGGAGCTGTGTCGATGAAGGCGTCTGCTGAGGAAATTGCATGCATTTCTGAGGACCTGAATAGTCTCATAGTTGACAGATAGTGGTTGCTGCAGAGTGCATCTGCTTGCTTGTAAATTCAGCGGACCTATTAGAAATGTTGTCCTTCAATTTGACAGAACTGCTTTTGCACTGATAATCTTTAAGTAGTTAGAAATGTTGAAACTGGCAGTGTCTGACCAGTTTTCCCTCTCTTAAAACAAACCAATTATCCATCCAGGACAAGAATAGAAACAGAAGGTGGTAATTTCTTGCACTCTTTAATTGCCTCCCAAAGAGGATAAAACAGTTACTTAAAAAGACTCTGTCTTCATCTGCAGTGTTGAAGTAAAGTCTTTTGAGGATAACTTAAAAGGACAGATGAAGATTCTTGGTTTGTTAAGGAAAGCCACATCTAAATTAGCTACTGGCTTCAACAAAACTTGCCTATCATTAGGTATTCTCTCTGTCATATGAAATAGTGCAAATAGCATGGGAATTAATGCATGGGTTCCAAAAAAGAAAAACAAAATTTCAGTAGCTGGTATTTCAGAAGCCAGTAAGAAGTTTTTGTTTTTTAGTCAGGGAGCAGGCCTGGGGTGCGGACTGCTCTGCAGGTACCCTACGGTCTTCCCCTGTGATCTCAGGTCAAGAACTTCAGATGTCCGGGGGTTCAGCCCTCAGCTCTCCTTGTGAAAGTGTGCCGTTATCAGAGACTTAGACTGGAGACTGATTTCTTCAGGTTATCTCTGTAGTCAAGTATATCTCCCTGCATCTTTCCAGCAGGCAGTACATGACAGAGGTGTAACTTAAGTATACCGAATATTGCTTGGGGCAAGTTTATCCCTCTCTACTGACATCTCCCCCCTGTTCGAGGGGAGATGTTTCCGTTTAGGGTTGTTCAAGGCTGAGTGTTACCTCACTGATCTTCCCTGTGGGAAGCAAATGAGTGGCTGTGGTCAAAATAGGTTTCACAAACGGTTACAGTGTTGCTCTCCACATGAAAAATAGTACAGGTCCAACTGTACACAGATAAGAAAGCAATGCTACAGATAATGTAGCATCCAGAAGTCTTGTAATCAGAGCACAGATGCAAGGTACAGACCGTTGCATTATTCTGCTTATGAAGAACTCTGATCTGAATTTCTCACCTATCCACCCAGCCATAGGCTAGCCTAAATGCTCTCCCGTTCCTGGTGTCTTTGCCCGCAAGAGTTCAGTGTCTGAAAGTGCAGTAAAAGTGTGCTGTGATTGTTATCTCCAAGAGCTGTCAGCAGCTGTGATGGCATTACGGAAATACCTTCAGCTAATATTTCTACAAGCACCCAATACTTAGTATTCCTCTGCTCTACATTTTTAAGACACCTGCACAATTGAAGTTTCTTTTTTGTAATGCTGGCTCCAAACAATCACTTGCATTAATTTCCCACCTGTGGTCCTGTTTTCTTCTGGCTGAAGGGATGAAGATCCTATTTTTCTGTGAATAAATTGGACTTTCTGGGGACTGGCCTTTCATTTGATTAGTTCTTGGTTAATCCTGGTTCCTGCTTGTGTAATGTCTCCTTTCTTTGTCATATCTACCGTATCTCCTGTGGTCACTATGTGGGTTGTCTTTCTCTTTGTGTAGGTGCATGCTTTGAAAAATGTAATGCTCTGATTGTTTTCAAAAATCTATTTGATACATTGCACAGGTGTTTTTAAACTTAAAAATTATTTTCAACAAAAATGAAAATAAAAGTTTCAGCCAGCTCTGATGGGAACCTGCAAAGAATAGTCTCTAGAGGCTGTTTCCTAGTGAATGTTTAGTAATGCCTCTTTTTTAATAAATGTGTAGCATACACTAGAAAAAATACTGTGTTACAAACCCTGCTACTGCAGACAGAACACACACCAGTGAGGGAGTTCAGGGAAGTAGCATAAAGTGGACCAGTGAAAACATATTTTGCTGGTATAATTGCATTTCTGCAAGGAATTTTTCCAGCATAGAAATGTCTAAAAAAAGAATTACCCCATCTAGCCAACATTGTTAAGGCAACCTCCTGCAGCTGCCAGTCATATTGATTGGATTGCTCAAATGAATAGGATGTGCACTTACTTAAGAACTGTGTAGACCCCACAACCTCCCTCATATAAGTCACTCAGTGTAGGTAATTTGTGTTCCTCATTAATAAAATCCCATGCTATTTCATTATTATTTGATTTATCATATTTATCACCTGCTATGGTAGGATTTATTCAATTTTCTGTCTTTTTCCGAGAAAGTTGCATGCGGTTTGTTTAAGAAAAAGGGCTAACAGAGACCATACAGCCAGGAACTGTTGACTGGGAAAGCGGGCTGTTGGGTGAATTTATCGCAGGTTGTATTTCTTGCTGCTAGGGAGCACTCCATAGAACCTTTGTGCTTTCATCTTTTATTTCCTGGTGTGCCTGATTGACATATGAACGGTGAGGCAGCCAAATTTGGAGAATCATACAGAAATGCAAAAACATAATGAACATTTTCTACCTTCAGCCTTTGCTAGACATATTTTGGTGTAATTACTGTGTTGAATTGTACCGATAAGTAGTGTTTAGTCAGTGTACAAAACAGAGGGAGCATATGCCTTTTTTGTGAATATTTGCGTTTTCTCTTTTCTTGATTCTGTGTGTTTTGGTTAACCTATATGTTATATGAAATAGTACTGAAAGTTTTGAAGCATGGCAAGCTTTACTCAACGCTTGTCAAAACAAAGCAATTTTCATTTTATTATTCTCTCTGATAAAAACTTAACAGAAAGAATGTTTTGGGAATGAAATCATATTAAAAAAACGTAGTTATTTATGAGTTGTCAGGCATTGAATAATCTACCCTTCCATTGCTGGATACCCTGCTAATGGCACCTGGTGGAGCTGAGCTTTGAAAAGTTTTGTGCACTTGCATAGAAATCGCAGCCCATTTAAAATATTTCTGATTGGACTCTGAGAATTACTTTGCCCTGTTCCCTTGTATGTGCATTTTTTATATTTGACCTCATCGCTATTTTCTCCCTCTAGAAGCTGCTGTCTGGTTGAATTCTGATAGTGGTGAGGTTGGATCCCCCC
>KL256507.1:93968-134886 GCA_000699545.1 Podiceps cristatus | reverse complement strand
GCTGAAGTTTTTTGCATCTTGTAGCAGGTGTTTGTTGTTTGTTCAGTGTTCTCATGGACTTCAGTGGGAGTTGTGCGTGAATAATGAACGTAGAATATGGCTGCGGTGCCTAGTGAGGTCTGCCATCTGGTTCTGGTTAGCTGGTAATTTCTGGTGACTACTTGGGCAGGGATAGGGGGGGCGGGACACACACACCCCATCAAAAAACTGACAAACACCAAACAACAAAAAAAGACAAACACCAACAAAAGACTGACAATTAATGCAGATGCACAGCTCTGCTATCACTTTGTCTTCCAAGACCCTCTCCAGTTTCTTCTAGAACTCTGCTATTGCATGTTCTCCAAATGCTACTTTACAATCTTCTAAGAGCAAGCAAACAGCCCTTAAACCAATAGAATCCCTTTGTCTTTTATTTTCCTAAATGTTGTTATTGGTAAAGTAAAAACCAAACACACAAAAAACCCAAAAAAACCCCAAACCAACCAACCAAAACCCCATAGCAACAGCTGCAGTCGGATTAGGAAACTCCTAGAGACTTTTTTGGTAATGTTCGGATAGAGTGGGGATCACAAGGTATGTAAAGACTCTGTCCTATAGATTTTACGCTGTTTGTAATACTTGGTGAAGCTGAGGGGTGGTGGATGAGGCTTTCGGAAGGGGCTGCTGATCTAAGGTCTTTATGTCATTTTTGGGCAACCCAGTCTGGAATAATTTACAAGAGTCTTGATTTTTAAACTTTGAGCTGTCCTCATGTTCTATACATGGCATTTACTTGTGGGTGTCTGAAACCAGGTAATCACACACACACGCACACACCCCCCCACCCAGATCACTCTGGTTACCTTAGTATTCTAGCAATGTGCTGTCTCCTTTATGTGCTTTGCAGACTTGGGGACAGCATGAGGAGGTAGCCAAGTAATAGTAAGAATGTCTTCACCAGCCTCAGATTCACATGCTTTGATTTCTGCCAAGCTGATTTCTCTCTTACGTTATCAGCTCCATCCCTCCGCTGAAAATCCAGGGATCATACTTGGAGACAATAGAAACATTCTCTTCTCTGGTTTAAAAAAACCCCAAAAATCCTTGAGACCAGTCAAGTTGCCCCCTACATTGCTTGTGGGCTTTTTCCTGTTTTCACCTCAAAGTCTTGTTTGTGCAGGGGCTGGGAATGTCTTCTCTTATTCTCTTGTCTTGATCTTATTTGATGTTTCAAATTGATATAATGACCTTCACTGAGGCTATAATTACATTGGTCAGGGATATTTGTCCTCAACCCGAGGAGAGGACTCAGTGCATTCCCTATCCCCCACCCCACCACCCCTTTGCAACTGTAATTCAGTTTAAATCTGCAGGGATCACTTTAAGATTTCACTAATAAAGGAGGTAGGTTAATATCCCTTCTGTCCTTGGCTTTACTGCAGACAGTAGCAACAAGGGGCCTAATTAGTGTTTGGGTTTGTTGGTTATGGAGGTTGCTCCAAGAGAAACTGGACTGACACCATGAAACTCATTAGACTTAGATCTTCCAACATTGTGTTTTTATATTAGAGAGAAAAGACATCTAGCAAGAGCTAAGTTGGGGGAGTGCAAAGTAGACTCCTCATTAGAGTAATTAGTGTAAGTCATTATTTCCTAGAAGCCTCAAATGGCCACATTTATTCTAAAGAGATGCCAAGGATATGGCTGAATGTAGCTACATCTGCCTTGGGGAGGCAAGGAAGGGAGAGCGTTGTTTGCTGTCCATGTTTGCGTACATTTTCTGGCTGAGGTGATATGTGATCCTATTAAGCTCAGTATTGCTAATCCTCTTTCATGGTACTAATTTCTTGCCATTATCTTTATTTGGCTGCTAATTTCCCTTATGGTATTCTTCTACTATCCTACTGTTAGTGAATAGCTTGAAATATTTCTCAGGTGTCCTGCTAGAAGGTTCCTACCTGGTCTGTGTCCATGTCCCCAGAAGGAAAAGGAATTGCTGGGAGGGCTGTGAAAGAGAGGGTCTCCTAATAAAGTCGTTTTCTGTTAATAGATTCTCTTGTGACTCTACTGTGTTTCCATTTCTGAAATTCATGTTGTACTTCCATGCTAAAGCCGAGTTACTTTTTCTCAGTGCGTATTAACAAGCAGCTTTGCCAGCAAACTTCTTGCACCTTGGATGGCTGGAGGAGAAAAGGGGATAGCCCAGTATGTTAGAGCTGTCTACTCAGGTCATCTAAGAGCTGTGAATTAAAAAACGTTGAACAAATGAAATGATTCTGTACTTTTTTGATTTAAAAGTGGAGAAAAAACACGTGATAACTTTGAAATCAAGCAGGGTGTATGTAACTGAATCTGCATCTTATCTCAGATTGAGCCTTCAGGTTCTAACTGTGGAAACTCCTGGCCAACACAGTCAAGTGGCTGAAACGATCACGTTCACTAGTCTGGTTCTTTTAGTCCTTATTTGTTCACCTCCAAACAAAGTGAACAAAAAATCTTCAGAACTACATCTGTTCTTGAACACTCTCTCCTTGTGAACAATTTCTCTTTCCCAAAGGGTGAGGCAGTAAATGGATCCCAGGGGTGCCAAGGATTTAGGCAAGGTGGACAGGGCTAAGTGCTTCTGGAAATGAAATGGAATGCTTGGATTACTATAAACTATAGGGGCACTGGGAAATGACTTATTGTATTATTTATGAACAATACATTTTATTCTTCGTAGCGAACTAAAGTTATTTCTTATATGCATAGCTCTTAAAACTATATCTTGAAGATACGCTTAAATGTTTAGCTGAAATATTTAGAACTTTGCTTCTACATCTGTCTAGAAAGAGCTGTTATTTAAAAGATTTTAAAAAAATGCATAAAATATTTGTCTCAGTATACCTAAAGAAAGGAAAGACCTAATGTTTTAAATTAATGCTTATGAGTCATTGCAATGACTTTGTTATTTATTCTCTATTATTTGGCCAGTAGATATCTCTGTGTGTTTACTCCACAGCTTCTTAACAAGTGAGATTCCTGATAAGCAGGAACAGAGCGCTAACATTTGATTCAAGTTGTATGTATTCATACAGGTTTTTTCAAGAGTCTTGGTATAAGAGCTTTGGCTGTGAGTTGTGAGTTTTGTAGTGTTTGCTGCTTGAAATTGGTAGAATCGTTTACCAACTGTGCTACATTTTGGGGATCTCTTTCAAAGGCATTAAGCTTCAGGAAGGTCTTCTGTTAGTACTAACTGAAACAGTTCTATAATGGATGTTTCTACAGTGGCAAAATGATTTTTCAGGCTTAGTACTTAAGACATTTTTCTACTCAAATGTAGATCATAGAAATTAGCAGAACTGAGCTAATTTCTGAAAGCTGAAAATGTACAAATTTTCATGTAAATCAGCAGAAAGATTTGCTTTGTATCAAGCCCAGATAGAGCGCTTTTGTTCCAGAGTTGCTATTTGATCTTGTGCTTGCCAGTCAGGGATCTGGGGTCAAAGAATTGTCACTCTCAGATCTGTGTGTCATAAAGACTTTGGAGGGGAGGGAGGGGAGCTCCTTCACATGAAGAGCCCCGTCTGCTCTGTATCGGGATTTTCAAGCATTGGCAAAGTAATCAGTATAATTCTTCTTCAGCATAGATTATGCTGTAAAAGCAAAAAAAAATTACTGTCATTGATTTGGTTTTGTAATAAGATGACAAATTTGTAATGATCACCGTTTTCTGAGATGGAAAAAAGTATTCTTTTCAATTTTCTGACATTATATCAATATCTTTCTCCAACTGTTTTGAATTCCTTGATGTTTTTTCTCTTAAAAATCTGTTTTTGAAAAAGATAAATAAGGGACCAGATAGATCTGCCATTGAAACAGTGTCACTTCTCTCTCTGTTCTGGATTCTTTTGTGTTTGACAAAAGAGCAGTACAAAACAGTCTTTTAAAATCCAGCTGGGTCAGGGGAGGCCCTTGTGCTCCACTCCAGAGGTCCTGCCTGGTCCCTCATTGTTTGTGTTTGGTGTTGGGTGGTCAGGCAGTATGCAATGCCATTTACATTTTAGGTTGTTAGAAGGATTACTCTAGTATCATTGCCTTGGCAGAATTTTTGCAATATTCTTGAAAGGTCAGTAAAAATTACATTTTTACAATGAGCACTGGGGCACGGCAAGGCTGATGTGACTTGGTCAAGGCCAAATCCACACTATGTGAGTAAAGTACTAACAGTCTGAGAAAAGTCAGTGGGGTCATGAAAGACAGGGAATGATTTCTTTTCGGGTAGTTCTAAACAGACAGGACTCTTCATCTGAGAAAGAGATGATTTGCAGGGTATGACAAAGATCTGTATAATCATGAATAACATGGACAAACTGAACAGAGAACAAAAGTTCAGTCTGTCTTACCATACAGGAAATATGGGTCCTCAAATGAGTAGCATGGGGCAAGTTCAGAACAATTGAAAGGGCATATTTTTCTTCTTCAGGTAATTTAACTCTGGATCTCTCTACCATGGGATATTGTGAATACCAAACTTCTGTGTAAGTTGAAAAAGCAATTAATCACTGGAGGGAAGAGGAAAATTCTGTCAGAGGTGATTCAGGCTGAAACCTATTGCTCAAATTAGTGCTGAACACTGACCACTGCAAGCTGTAAGCGTGTAACATAGAAGTGTTGTGAAATGCTTGCCTTACCACTTTCCTTAAGCCAGTGCCAGAGGTGGACTTTTTTCCAGTAAAGCTATTTTAAATTTTTTTTACGCTTAATATAACGGAAGAATTGAAACCTTGAATGGGGAGGAAGCGTATGCAGGCACACCAGCTTCTCTAAGGGCAGTGTGCTCTACCCAGCTCTGTTTCTAAACATGATCAATTCTGTCCAATTTAATCCTTCAATCTACTATGTCAAAGCTGTAGATAAAGCTTAAAGATGGAGCAATTGGAATCTCTGGGAACTGCCAAACTTGTCCTCCCAGAAGCACAGCTTTTCACCGTTCATTTTTGAAATAGCAGTATTTATAAAATGATTTTGAAGGGATACATACCTTTAATTGGCTCAGCATGAATCTTGAAGCTGATAAGACACTGAAATATCAAAGCTTCATAGTTCCAGCTATGGGTTCCAGCAAAGCCGCTGAAACACAGTGTCATGCAGAAGATTAATGTGACACCATGGGCTTACTCTGAAGGTGCATGCAGTCAAGCCAGTGTGATCTTCAGGCCCTTGAAATTAGGCAGCTCCACCTTCAGGGAAATTTCTCTTTTTCTTTATTTTTAATGAATGAGGAATAGAAGGAGACAGACTTGGAGGTGATAGCTCTTGCCGTGCTGGCTTTGTTTGAACGTGTCAGGGTAGCTTGTAAGAGGATGTAGCAACTGATAAATTCCCTGTCAAAGGGGAGAAGGTTGAAGGAGACGAATACTGAGGAGTCCAGAGTTACAACTTTTATGATATCTTAGACAGCTGACCAGAGGGTTTGAAATTGAGGTTGAAGTCATGCAAATGGCAAAAGGTATTAATGGTCTGTATATTCAGAATAAACCTCATCAGCATCTAATGTTTTATTGCTGTTCTACCTATAAAATTTATATTATTTAAGTGTAGTCTTGAACTTGCAGTAAAAGCTAATCCTTGACACACTACTTTTACCATGATTCTTTCTTTGTAATGAAATGAAACGTAATATTGTTATTGGCTTCAGCAGAATAAAGTTAATATAAAATGCTCAGTTCTGAACAACCTCTTAGCAATACCTCGGATAGCCTAATGAAGTCTGTTGGGGGGGTTCCTAAACCACTGTCTGCAGGCATCATGTTACCATATAAGATTTAGCCTTTTAAAAATAGGTTTCTTCTTGAGAAACACAGTCCCTTAAAATTCACTAAGGCAAACAGAAGCCAATGTTTTTTTATCTTCTAAGATATTTAAGGCCATCATATACTTTTTTGGGTGGTAGGAATCATAGAATCATAGAATGTTTTGGGTTGGAAGGGACCGCTAGCGGTCATCTAGTCCAGCCCCGATTGTCCAACCCACAGGATTCAGTTTTGCGTGCTGGGAAGCAGCTGTACTGAAAATGGTTTCCAGCAAATGGTTACCACAGGGTGGTAACAATAGGAGAGACTTACTGAGAACCTTGCATAGAGGAATCGAACCCAATGCTCTGCTGAAGCCAGTATGGAAATGTCTTTTGTTAACAGTGCATGCACTAAAATGGTTGTACGTCTTCTGAAGAAATACAACAGCAAGAAGGGTGGAGTGGTTGAAGAATATTTTATTTTTAACTGTATGGAAGCAGGTCCCACTAGGCACTTGTCCCCTCAGGCTTAAGGGACAGGAGTGTGAAAAAGCAGCTGTTTAAAAATAAGTACTTGCACACATTAAGAACAGCACAAAGATGAAGCAATGTTTTGTATATCAGCTGTTCTATGGGATTTTGTTTGCTTTAGGGATACTGAAAACAGTTAGGGACTGATGCAAGAAAGGAGAATATCCTCCTTATGATTAAGGTATTCAGACTACTAAGAAATATGTAGCAGCGTGATATAATGCTTAAGTAGAAAACTACTGTGTCATTCCCAACTCTCACTGAATCCCTGGGTGACCCTGAGCGTGTCCCTCACCTCTACTTCAATTTCTTCTGCAAAGGGAGGGCATCCTTGAGCCTTGGTTCCCTTAGGAAAGTGGCAGGTGTTGCCTAACCCTTGTTAAGAGCTGAATAAAGCCTACTGTGGACAAGAACAGCCATGATTAAAATGGTTAGCTGCTCTGAAATAACTGTCCTTTCTGGTGTGCATACAAAATAAGAAATACTGTTGAGCATGTTTACTAGCTGAGATGAGTCTTGTCGTGGTTGTTGGATATGATAAGAAGTGCAATTCTGATAGCTTTTCTCTGATGCAGTGATACCTAACTCTGTCGGGACACCGCAGAGAATTCATCTTCTGCTGAAGTTAAGTGACCTTCAGCTTCATCATACTTTACTGAGGAAATGATCTATTGAAATGTCTCAATTAAGGCAGCTTCCCAAACTTGGGTCACATGGCTCTGAACATCCCAAGCTCCTCAGATTTCCTTTTCATGTTCAGTTTGGTTAGTGGCTGTGTGTAAATCAGAGCTTCCTTTCCTTGATAAAAGAGCAGATAAGGGGTATGGTACAGCATCCAAACTTACAAGTGAAGTTTCTCATCAACTGTTGCAAAACATTGTGAAATGTCACTTTAATGGACACTCCGCAGTTTTGTTTTCCAAACTGTTCACAGCTTGAAGCACTTTGATACTGTAAATTATTTATAAGGGTTTTAGTAATGATTATTAATTATCTGTAAGTGGTGTTTACACCATAGTGTGTGCCTAGGGGATCTGTAGTAAGCTGGTTAGAATTTTCAAATGTATTAGGCATGTAAATGCTAGTAACACTTCCAGAATTAGGTAATCTTTAGACCTTTTTAGGGGGGTTGTGTTACTTGTTCCAGGTTTTTGGTGCTGTTCACTAATGCAGACTTGCCTGTTTGTTTCTTTGGGTCTGCTTCTGGTTTGTCACTCACAATTTCCCTGTCAGTA
Source organism: Podiceps cristatus (assembly GCA_000699545.1). Taxonomy (NCBI): domain Eukaryota; kingdom Metazoa; phylum Chordata; class Aves; order Podicipediformes; family Podicipedidae; genus Podiceps; species Podiceps cristatus. The sequence continues at coordinate 127,362 of KL256507.1, read as the reverse complement.
GATTTATTCTGGATACACATTTATGGAAGTGAACTCTGGACTGGATTCACTACAGAAATTGCTGCTGAAAATACTGGAACTGATCTATTAGTTTCTTTTATTCAGTCTGCAGAGGACACAAACCCTTCTTGTCCTCCTCTTTTGCTCTTTCTATATTCTGCAATAAAGTTCTGTGAATTTAGGGAATTTAGTTGAAATTCAGGCATTTGTTTTGTGTTCATGTCACACGTTGTTTCTGCCACAGTTGCTCTCCTTCCCCCCTCAGTGAGTAGCAAACTAAATAAAAGGAGCTTGTGTGAGATTTGGCTCAGCAGACCGTGCTCTGTCTCTGCGCCAAACATCTTAAAGCTGCAGGAGACCGCGGGTGAGCTGTAACTGCTGGCTTCAGTCAGGTCTTAACTTCACCCTTTGGTTTTTTTCTCCCATAGCACTTTTGACTGTTAGCCGTTCTGTTACAGAGAATGAAATGAAGAGAGTCGAATCAGAGTCATTCTTTGTACGCTTAGAAATGGGTCAGACAATATTGCCCTGGTTGGACTGGGGTACTACAATGAGCAGGCAGGTAAGGTGGTGGTAGAAAAGCAGCTGTTTATTGCAGGTCAGCTACAACGTGAAGACTCTGGGCTGCTTAAACCTACATGGAGTGTTTTCTTCTGTGCTTGCACCTTCTACCAATACCTGTCCCTGTGGTTCTCTCTCATGTATAACGAAAACATCTCTGGCAGGCAAGTTTTGCTTTTCACGGCGTAAGTATGTTGTTAGAACACGGTAACAGTGGTCAGTTGTTCAAAAATATCTATGCTGGCGTTTAGTGCCTAAATTTAACTTAAACTCACTTCAAAATCCCCTGAGACTCCAGCTTCAAAGTCAATCAGGTTATTTAAAAAATTTCATAGAGTACCACCACTGTCTTTCCATTGCCTCACGGATATGAGCTGGAAGCTTCAACCAGCACATACGGCACAAGCTTAGGTCACGCCTGGTGAATTCTGTTCCTGCTGGTGCCACCGATTACCTAGCACTTCAGCAAACTCCTCAGTTCTTCAGTTCCTCACCTTTTGCAATGTGCCCTTACTCTCCAGGCACGTGGAGTGGCTAAACCAATGTTAACATCTCTTACCACTGAAAGAAATTACCTTTTGCTGTTCAAAAATGTAAACAGAAATAGGCTCATACTGAAATTTTTCAAGATGCCAAAAACCCAACCTAATTGCTAGCATCTATGAAAAGGTCTTTCTGCATAACAACATTGTAATCCATCCTGCAAATCTCTTTAAAGAAAGCACTCCTCTCTTTCTCTTTCATTTAATAACTAAATTTGGCTTTGGAAGGAGGGGTGGAGGGGGTGGCTTGTGGCAATGGAAAAGAGGGTTGGCAGCAATTTCTGGCTTTCCTGTATAATCTGTCGCCTTGGGCAAGTCAGTTGGTGCTTGCGCTTCTCAAAATATATATATATAGCAGACACAAGCAGCCTTCCTATTGCCCGTTACTGGCTGTGGGTTTTCCTAACTGCTCGCTGAACAGCAGGCCCGGCAGAGGTTTCCACCGTCCCCCCCAGAGCCCTCCTCACCCGGGACATGAAGTAGAACCCCACCGAAAGGGAGGGGAAAAAACTGAACTCTCTGTGTGGGAACACGAACCTGTGGTATTTAGAGCACTTTGCCTTGCCTTAAGCTCAGTGTAAGTAATGACTGTGATGTTATCAGCTGGGGTTGGAGATTAAACATTTTCATTATATCTGGATTCTTTTCCACTCCTAAGAGCATTTCTGAATTACTGTTAACTAAGCACGATCACTTGGCTGTTGATGTTTATCAAAAAGAATATGAAAATCTTCCTTTTCTAATGTTGTTAACTTGCATTAACATTTTCCTCCTGCAATGACAATGGGGAGAATTGCATTTAATTAAAATAATGCAAAGCAGGGAAAATTTTTGTGGTTTTGCTTAGTAAAGAAAAAGATTCAGAAGAGAGTAGATGGTTGGGGAATGGGAGAATAAATAGGGGAAGAAATAGTCTGAGCTTTTTGCATATGCTTTTATATGTTATAAAGAAATATTTGGCAATAGGCATGTTGACAGCAGTTTTACGGTTTGGTAAGGCTTTAAGGGGAATGACACTTCCAATTGATCCTTCTTGGATACTAGCTGCATTAGTATTCTGTCCCCACATCAGCCGGGTCATCGTCAGCCTGGCATGCTAATTAGCACCGTCCCTCTTTTTCTCTTCCTTCCCCCTATCTCTTCCCTTCCCCTTTGCTTTCTACTTCGGCCATCCACTTCTATCAGTGATATATGGTTTATATCTTCCTAGCCATTATGCTGATGACCCAGGGCAGAGCCTGCCACTTTTGATAAACTGTCAGATTATTTTTGGAACGTCCACATATGCTTTTCTGGAGGTACAATTTAGCGCTATGATAATCTACTAAATTGCTTTCTGTGCTATGCCAACTCTCACTTCTGCTGCTCTTTTTAAGGTTTACATTGCCAGAGAAAAAGTGTGCCTAGTAAATTTTAGGTGATGCTGCACCCCAGAAATGGGACCAGTGTAGTCTCTACTAGACTGTTTATGAAATACAGGACTAAATAATTATTCTTTTTTCTTTCTTTTTTTTTTTTTTTTTTTGTGATGCACATGCAGAATATAAAATGATTGGAAAAATGCATGTCCATTTTTTGCCTGAAAAAGTCTGTAACATTGAGCTGCCTTTAATTTTACAACATAATAAATTGACAGCATTACAACATCAGAAAGACTACCTAGCATAACTTTTATGTGAATAATTAGTAAATCTAGTGCTCGTAAAATATTGAAGAAAAACTGTGGTTAAAAGTTGAGTTAACTGCACATTGACAAGGACTGTGTTTAAAATTGGAAAGCACGTACTCGTAAAAGATGTCTGCTATACCCTATTTTTTCAGGACTCTACGCTATAGTATGCAAAAAGAAAAAGTTGAATGGGTGCTCTGGGTGGACAGTACAGAAGTGAAGTAGAAGCATCGTGGTGGATTTATTAAGCTTCATCCTCTAAGGGCTTTGTTATACAGTGTTCCGGTTTGTAGATCCCACAAACTATTTGGTTGCCAAAATATAATCAATTTTACTGGGACTCAGTTCCTGCACAGACACTAAGCACACACAGCACCTCGTGATCTGGACCTGAGTAATGGCCAGGGCCAGGTCGCTCAGCCTTCCCTGTTTGAAACTCTTGAAACTAAGGGCAAAACTGAATCCCTGCATTTGCAGATGAACCACTTCAAAGGGCTGACTGCCCTGGATTTAATGTGAATTCAGGATGGCTCTGTGAGCAACACTGTATTAGAAAAGAAAAACTCACTTGAAACCTCTCACGCTTGTGGATGATGTTGATACCATCAGATGGAGTCGGAGGTGTGATACCTGCTGAGGCAGGAAGGCAGAGGATTCATCGTTCTCTGTAACTCTTCTGGTGGCTCTTCAGGGAGAGGATCCAAAGTGCACAATGAGTAGAGCTGTGAAGGGGAACTCAGGCAAGGTTTATCAAATAGTATTTGCTTCTCAATAAGATGACAAGTACAAGCTGACATGTGATTGTATTAGCAGAGCAGATGCAAGATAGAATCTGTCAACCTGTGTATATTTAGCTTTTGGGTTATTCCTTATTGGGATGGTTCTTCTTGCAACAAACTTTATAAGAATTTTTTCCCTACGTATTTTTTTTTTTTTCTTATAGAGTATGCAAATGACCTGAAAGACTTTTAAAATTCTATTTTATTTTTAAACAGCACTATGCATAAACTTTCATTTGGTTCATTTTGGGAAAAAATATGGCTGACCTAAATAGAAAAACTATCTTTGATCTTGCAGAGATTGAACTGTTAGCAAAAATTAATAACTGAAAAATGAACACGTGTGGCATCCCTCCAGAGAATAAAATACATCTTTGAGTCAAAGAATCTTAACGCATAAGAAGCCAGCTTCCCACAAAGCCTTTGCTTTTAAACAAAATGCTTAGAATTTTAAAAAGGAGTATATAGGAGGTGTATGACCAGGCTTTGCCAATATTGTTGTAGATGAAAACTCGCTGTTGTACATGGTGCTGTTCCTCATTTTGTGTGGTGAGTAAATTTGAAGTGGGTCATCCCTTACTGGCAGATGCAACCTGTGAATAGTTCCACACTCTTGAATAGCCCGAAACTAAGAGGCATTCATCTTTGAAAGCAGGCTGTAATGGCAGGTGATGCCGAGAAGTTATTATCTGTCGCTCAGGAAAACTTTGCAATAGGCAGGCAGCCTTACTTCTGACATGGTGCATGGGTGAAGAAGGTGGAAAAATAGAAGCTTACAAAGGAAGACTGAAATACTTGGCCTAATTTTTTAGAAATGGCAAGTGCTTAGCCTTTATTGAGTTTAGTGTTTGTTCAGCACTTTTGAAAATCTAAGTTGCCTACTACAATCCTAAATACTAATCTAGAAACTCAAGTTTATACTCATTGTATTAAAATACTATCTTTTTTTTTTTCCCCTCTCTCTCTAGAATCTTGCTCTCTATCTCTGCATATCGGTTCTCCATTTCTAAATAAGGACATGTATTGTTTTCTCTTCTGTTTCTTTCTTCTGTGTTTAGATTTCAGGTTGTTCAGAGGTCTGTCATTTATTACCATATGTACAGTCCTTAGCACCATGGACTTGGATTTCAAATAGGTCTTCTATGAGGTTCTTTAATGTCATTAGCAATGGTCAATCTGGTTTAAGTCATAAAATATGTGTAATACTCTGCCCATGGAAGGCTTCATTAATTAAACTTCATTTAATGTATCACAGAGCTCATTCAGTGAGGAGCATGCTGCAAATACCAAGTATTATTTATTACGTCTTCAGTGAAAATGCAGTTAACAACTTGGGATTGTGGTTCCAATTTACAGAATTTCTATATGAACTAAATTCCCTAAGAGATATAACTTGACCTCCGTTTCCATTTATTGACAGTGTGTCTGGCTAGCTCAACCTCCTAAGCATTGTGGTGTGAAATGGGAGATTAAATTAAAGAAAGAATCAAAATGATTGCTGCTTTCTGCACCATGTACCTGGTTTATAACAAAACTGAAAAGGTATTTTATATTAGAATGTGGGTTATCCAAAAGAAATACCTCTTCCCACTCCATGTTCCTTCCTTTTATTGTTTTTGTTAGTACATACGTGGCACATTAAGATCAACTTCTATTTCTCTCACATTTATAATTGTAGTTTTTCTTCTAGAACTTCAGAAGCTAAACCAGACAGGATGTGTTAGGACCTGGTAGAGCAAACATAAGCCTGGCATTGCTGGGCTTTGCTTTACTACACATAAAGGTAATTATAGCATCAGCTCTACGCTTAGGAATATATTTGAGAGGTAGATTTTCTGTACTATTAAAAGTTTATGGATCCGGTTTGCTAAGTGAAGCCATTCTAGACTCATTGAATAGGAAATTTGGCCAATGAATTCTTGTTATGGTATATAAGAGGAGAAATGGAGTCTGACCTTTCTGGTAAAACACCCACACAGCTTTCTGTTGCTGTGTGTCTGGGCTCAAGAACATCACGGGCCGTGTACTGTGAAGGTACCTGTCAGCTGTAAAGCTAAGGAAAAGCCCTCTGTGCCTTTGCAATCGGTTTGAAATCAGTTCCTGCTTTGGTCCTGCCGTATTTCATAATTAAAGATGTGGTGTCAATTTTCTGCAGTCAGATGGCACAGTCACGGTTACCATGTGAAGATAATTGAATGAGGATTAGATCAATAGCATGCTCACATGAGAAATTTAGTTTTTGTAAGGTGAAATCTGAGCAGTTCTTTTGAGTTGTGTGACTGTTCATTACGCAAAAATTCAAATCTCTACAAATTCTGATTTCCGTCCTCTCTGATTTTAGTTTCTTGGAAATGCATTAGTCAAGTCAACCAGTCAACAAATTCTCGTAGAACAGGACAGCAGGGTTTTAGAGAGCAGTCTCCAACCAAGAGTGACATAGGTATTACAGTGATATATACTTTAATGGAAATGTCATTTCAAGATGTGGTGTTTTTTAGGCAGCCTGAAGATAGTCACTAGCAAAGGTATTATTATCTCCAGTATGACAGTCCAAAAATACCTTAAGTACATACTTTCTCTCTCTCTCCTTTTTTTTTTTTTTTTTTTTTTAAAAAAAAAAAAAAGCATTTCTTAAGGAACATTTCAGTCTCCTGCTCCTGCCATTGCAGTGTGACATTGCATCTACTTTGTCCCCCTAGAACTATCACTCTGGCTCCTGTAAATGCACTGAGGCTAGAATGCACGCTGCAGGTTGCATGTTTTCATTGTGCTGGAGGAAACTACAGACATTAATTTACCTTTTCTGTTACTCTTTGAATAATCTGGAAGAAATGCACTGTGAATTACTCTGCATCTGTTCTTGATGCTAATCCTATTACCAGCAACAGGATTAGTTCATAAACAAAAGAGCTGTACTAGTCTTTTCTATATGGCCTACTATGAAAATGGAATGGGGCTTTCATAAAGTACACCACTTTTCTACTTTTGCGTTTAACACTATATCCAAAGCTTGCAACTGCTGAAATTCACTGTACTGATATGTAATAATTTGTCTGATTTCTGAAAAAAAATATGTAAAAATGTAGGAATCATCATATCTTGTTAGGTTTTGAGGGCTATACATTGTTAAACGTAGTGCTAGAATTTATTTCAAAATATAAATTGGTGTGTGTGGCTAATTTAATCATATAATTAAAATCAGGCCATGTTACTTTAATTTGATATCCATCTGTCATATGTAACCTAGGGGTTTTTAGAACTGTCTTTTACCTGTGCAAACAACAAACTTCCATGGCCAGTTTTGCTGAAGTACGTTGTCACTGGCAGATTCAAACAAACAGTGCAGAGCTCGTGCGCTTCCCTGGGGATTCCTTGCTATGACGAGGAGACTAGAACAGTAAGCGGGTGCTGTGCAGCGGGCACTCTGTTCTCCCTGCCCTCGTGGGCAGTATCCCTCTGACACGGGTGCTGCTGGCCTGGGTTGGAGGAGGCAGGTGGGGAGGATGCTGGATTGCAGAAGCTTTGCTGATGGCTTAAAGTGAGCGGAGTTTTTAATGGAGAGGGCATGTGCCACCTTCCCAACGGATGCAGGAGCATTTCATGGCTGCCAGTCTCTGCCTAGAAGCTTCTGGGGGCTGGGAAGCAAGCAATAGCAGGGAACGTTGTCAATTATGTATGGGCTGTCATTCCAGTATGACAGTTCTGTTCTTCTGTATGGCACTGCCTCGCTGTGTGGACTAGTGCGTTGGAAAAGAACCCGATTTCCTTGGGCTTCAAGTTACTCATCTGAAAATGGCTATAATAATGCTGAATTATTACTGGAGTATGGGAGATGCTTGAGATTATTTTATTGCTATGTAAATCCTGGGCATTGTTGCTAAATGTAATTTGCAGCCAGTAATCAGATGAGAACACTAAGCTTCCTTTAATTTGTCATAGTTCTCTTTCCTTGTTCCAAGATTGTGTTTGGGGGTAATAGAGAAAGGAGTAGGGATAATACATGTGAGCTCTTAGATTCAGGAGCTGAAGGGTAGCAAAGACACATCTTTGCTTTTATAATTATTTCTGCAAAACTACGTTGGCAGATTCTCCCTTTAGAACTACAGCATCTGCCAACAAAACTTCTCTTGGCATTGCTACACGAGTTCCTCAGATGATGTGAACTAAGTTGACAAAAGCAGTATTTTGTCATTGGTACTGCATCTCTCGGATTCAATATTTCAGGACCAGACAGTGTGTATATATTCTTTTCTCCCTTACCTCCTTCCTTGCTGTTCTTCCTTTCTTTACCTGATGTCTTTTCCCCATCATTATCTCTGCTCAAGAAAAGAAACAACAGACAAACCAAACCTTTTCCAATGCAGCAGTGCTGGCGGTATGATCCAGCTCACTACAGATACTTAATTTCATCTGTGTATAAAGGACACAGAAATATTTTATCATTTCATGCAGCTTGTCTGACCCATGCTGCTTCCACATGTGATCTAGATTTTTTAATACTGGTGATCTTTGCTTTCCAAAAGAGAGAAATGGCGTACCAAAAGAGAAGGAAGTGCTGTTGCTTGACCTTTTCAGCCTTTGGATTCTCAGTGTATCTGCCTTGGACAGACAGGTCTAGGGAAGAAAAAAACGAACAGCAGATGGATTTGAGAAGAGCTTGGTGGCAGATGGTGCCTGCAGACATCTACTGACATGTCCTCGCTCTTAATGGGTGTGGGTTTCCCCTTTTAGCAGCACTGATAGTACGTTACTATTTGCACATGTGTATTATAAAGATAGGCTGACAGATAAGGGACTGTATTATTATCAGTGGCAGAAGAAATTTGGGGACCTCTAATATTTAGTTTGAGTACTTAAGAGTTCATCTTTGCTCATGTTTTAATCCAATGGCAAGCGACATCAGTAGGAATCTTCTCGGTCTCCTTTGCCACTTGATCAAATCTGTAAATTCTTGACTCACCATTTTTCTGAAATCTTCAACATAGGAGATTTTTTTCTTCTGATAATTGTTGTCACTTAACGCATTCAAAATAAACTCAGAGCTTTCTGGCCATACCTGTATAATTGGAAACAGTATTATAATTTTTAATGTTCATTAGTTGCATCATTTTTTGAAAAGATGCTTGGGATGGGCTTAACCAAAACCCAAAGCATTCTTAGCATTAAGCATATGAGCAGGCTTAGAGAATCCAGCTTGCTTGCAGCTAAGCAGTGTATTAAGTGCACTGTTGGATCTGCTGACCAGTAACAGGAACTCAACATACAGGCCCAGGCTTTGCTGTGGAACGACAGGTATGTTACAGACTGCTGTGGCAGCTGCCTTCTGGTACGGAAATGCTGTCCGAAATCCATTCGGACTTACTTCACATTATGATCTCTTGCTTGTCTTTTGAAATTTTTCCCTATACACATAATTTATGATTCATTCACAGAGAACTGCTGCTTCACAGAAACCAGGTCTTCGATCTACTTACCCCTGTTAGGAATCTGTCTTTACTTTGACATAGACACGGTTGAGTATCTGGTGTATTGCTTTACTAGAGTGCTCAGAGAGCATCCACAAAAGAGCACTGAGAGAGAGGTGATCGGGTTGATCATTGTTGTCTTTCAGTGCATCCATGCCAGCAATTCCTATCAGCAGTGTCCCCTACAAATGGAACTTAAGCTGCCCTAACCATCTGCCACAAGCTGAAAATCTGCTGTCTTGAAACCTTTTCCTTAGAGTAATTTATACTTCCCTGACTTGGTAGAAGTAGACCTACCCAGTGACATATTCAATCCTAGACTAAATCCTGGTTTTGCCTAATCATTCTTACTGGGTTGCTTTCAACCTCCCCTTTCTACGTCTTGTGAATTTTTCATTGGCTGTGATGAAAGATTGTCTTCCGGAGTCAAAGGAGAAAGTCGAATTAAAAATGAGGAGCAAGTGTAGTTAGGTTATAATAGGCCGAGTTACTGCTTTGGATTTTTTGATTGTATAGAAATGTGGTGGCTATAAAATACAACAAAGAATGTTTGGCTGGAGACAGACTGGAGAACCCCCCAGAATCTAAAGATCTCTGAACCCTAGTGTTGCACAGAGGTGATGCCATCTCTGCTGATATGAAATGTTTGAGGTAAAATGTTGTTTTAACTGAAGTCAAGAGCAAATCAGGGCAGAATGTTGCTTAGGATAAAATTGTCGTTTTCCAGACTAAAAAGAAGGTTAAATGTTTGTATTTTGCCTTTCAGTTACTTTCAGTAAATTACGCACTACTGACGGTGCATTTACACACTGTGACACGGTGATGCTTTTCCCGTTGCAAGATTTATTTTTTTTTCCTGATGTTAGAACAGTTTTACAAATTCTGAGTTTCGTTGAGAGGGGTGTGTCATTCCTAAATCTCAGGAAATTTAATGTCTCGAGGACCGCATTACTTCACTGGAAGTAATTTTCTCATTCTGAGAAATCCAAATAGATGAAGGGATTGGAAGATCCCTTCATGCGATATGATGAGTCAAACCTTTGGAGAAAGGGGAATGAGAACATGGTGGAAAAAATGTGTGGGTTTTGTTCTTTCAAAGCAGATTAGAGAGGGAACAAACAGTTAACTTAGAGGCAAAAAGTATATTGAGGAAAAAAGTAAAAAGTGATGCAGTTCCAATGTTACTGAAATCTGCATGGTATTAAATTCGAACACACTTTGATCTAATGCACTGGTGGAATGTGGAATTGAGGCAACTGAAGTTGCATGAAAAATCAGTATCTGAGAAACGTGTGGTTCAGCTCTGTGAGGGGCTGAGGTCTGGCACTCAACAGACCTGAATTTTCCTGGTTCTACCAGTATACTGCCAGACGATTTGAAAAAGTAATTTTTGAGGAGCACGCACATCACTTAATTTCAGGCACCCTCAACTGGAGATAGGAAGCTTCCTCTGTAATTCACAGCCATGGAGAAGGGAGTAGATTGTCAATTGCTTCTGGAGTAGCCCATCATTATTTTCACTGGCTATGAGTGCTGGTTTTGGCTGGGACAGAGTTAATTTTCTTCCTAGCAGCTACGCTGGGGCTGTGCTTTGGATTTGTGCTGGGAACAGTGTGGATAACCCAGGGGTGGTTTTGTTCCTGCTGGGGGTGGTTTTGTTCCGGCTGAGCAGGGCTGACACAGAGCCAAGGCCGGTGCTGCTCCTCACCGCACCCCACCCGCGAGGAGGCTGGGGGGCACAAGCAGCTGGGGGGACACGGCCGGGACAGCTGACCCCGACGGCCCCAGGGATGTTCCACACCAGACGGCATCATGCTCAGCACATAAAGCTGGGGGAGGAGGAGGAAGGGGGACGCTGGGAGTGATGGCGTTTGGCTTCCCAAGTCACCGTTGCGTGTGAGGGAGCCCTGCTTTCCTGGAGATGCTGCACACCTGCCTGCCCGTGGGACGCAGTGAATGAACTCCTCGCTGGGCTTTGCTTGTGCGCGGCTTTTGCTTCACCTGTTAAACTGTCTTTATCTCAGCCCATGTGTTTCCTCACTGTTACCCTTCCGATCCTCTCCCCCATCCCACTGCGGGGGGAGTGAGTGAGCAGCTGCGTGGGGCTGAGTTGCCGGCTGGGGTTAAACCATGACACTGTGCTATGTTAGACTTGCTTCCTAATTTAGGCACCTTATGTCTCTAAAGTTAGGGTTTGTGACTGTCCTTCCACCAACGCTTCAGTTTTTGTACTTGGATAATGGAGATGATGATGCTGGACTTGTTTATGAAAAGAGCTGGGATTCACTATTTAGAATGTTTCTATATATGAACTAGATATAATTAATTTCTTTCTGTCATTACATGCAAAATTCTGTAACAGCTGGACTAGTATCATTTGGCAAATAATTCATCTGACATTTCCCTCATCAATCATTAAACAATTGGTACATTTCTTCATTGTGCAGTCATCTTTAAATCCTGTTTTGTTAGAAGTTTCACAGCATGCTGATGGGATTGGTCCATTGAAATCAATGAGGAGACTGCCTGACTTGAATAGGCTGTGAATCAGGCCTTGTATTTTTATGCCAGATGATCTCAAAAGATAACATCATAATTAGTGAATGGGGAAAGTCTAGATTCATTGTAAGTTAGCAGTGTCTTGCTTTGTAGTGTTTTTCGCAAGGTGTCCCTCTGCGTAAAGCATAGATGTTGATGAAACCGAAGTAGTATTTTGCCTCTGAGTGTAGGAGCCTGTGTTTGAGGGTGCGTTTCTGCATACAGTACTAGCAGGTGATGTGTGAAGGAGTACAGCATCGTGATCTAGCTACTGAAGTCCACTGAAACCTCCCATTCCCTTCCCTCTCCTTTGGTAGTTGAGTGTTGATAATTTCTGATGTTGTGGAGAAGTTCCGTGATATTCAGTAGTTTCCTTAATGTCCAGACTGTTTGATGTATATTAACATCCCCCCACCCCAAGACAGTGATTTTTTTCCTATGTAATTGTAGGACAAAGGTTTGAAAAAGCTGACCTAAATGAATCCTACCAGCTCATTGAACAGTGGCAACCAATAAATCTTTTTTTTTTTTTTAATAGTCTTTTGTGGTTTTAAGTCTTGGAGTTGGTAATGCCTGTACTTTAGATGTATGGAAATGGATATTTCAAAACTGGGCCCTAACTTCAAGAAGGGTGATTTGGATAAATGATTTCACTTTTCTTCCACCTTTTAATTAAAACTACTGTGGCATAGACTACGTACTTCAACAGATTTCTTTTAATAAATTGCATTAGGTGCTATTAGCTTTCAGGGTATTATTCCAGATTAACTCTCTCCTTTCTAGGATTTCCTCAACTCTTTGCCATATCATTCATAATGAAAATAGCCAGCTTCCTTTTCCTTCTTCCCCTGTCTTCATTGCATCAGTATGCATTGCAAAACCAGGGGCTTGTACATCCTAAGCTAAGATAATGAGAGCAATATTAATTCCACTACAGCTGCTAGAGGCGTGTAAATGAACCTTTCATCTGTCCAGCAAAGCAGCGCTGAGATGTGCAAAGAACACCCGGGCTAAGCAGCATGAATGGTCAGGGAGATGGCAAGAGGTGAGGGTGAGGGAAAAGGATATGCTAAAAATGGCTGAAATTCAAATGTCCTGAATTAATATTTCCTACCAGAATCAATGCTGTTATTATCCACTGCATTAATTATTGCAGGGACTTTTTTTTTTTTTTCCCATTTGCCCCTACTGCTCAGGATGTTGTGATCATTGTGCTGTTGGTACCAAAAAAGACGCTGCGTGAACCCCCTCATACGGTTTTCTTCACACGTTAGCTTTAATCTCTGCTAGGGGCCGTGTCTTCTGGGTTGTGTCCGCATTGTGTAAAGCAGGTTAGAGCAGGCTGATTTGTTTAAAAGCAGTGTAGTGGTAGCAGGGCAGTGCATGGGCTAATTAGCTCTGCCTCTCGGCATAGCTAATTAATCTAGACACTTTGAATTCTGGCAGGAATCAGTTTGCAGCTGAAGTGGCTCAAGTGTCTCTTCTCTGCTTTTTTGTGCATGGGTCAGCCATGCCCTGAGAAAACTTAGGCACTAGCAGTTGGGTAGGGTGGGAAGAACATGTTGACCCTTGGCCATTGTACAGCATTTATGTTTTACCAACAGAGTCTTCCCAGAGCTCTAGAAAGTAAATAATTGCCCTTAAAAAACCCCAAAACAAACAAACAAAAACCCCCACAAAAAACCCTAAAAACCAAAACAAAACCAACAAAAGAAAACATATTACCTCTATGTGATGGTGCAGTGAGGAATTGTTTGTGGTTGTAACAACAGGAGACTGAATTTCTGCATTGCTGTAGAAAGCTAGACCCATTCAATACATATTGAGTATTTCTACTTTTCGAACGTGCTTACTTCCAGTCCTCTTTGGTACAGCACTTAAGCATGTATGAGTGGCTTCTGTGGGGTTTAACCACATGTTAAAGGTAAGCCTGTTTTAAATGCTTTGCTGAATTGTGGCCTAAATGAAAGCAATATGCAGAACCTTTTGACAAACATCTGATTTCTCTGAACTCAAGTGGTCTGTTATTGCAGGTTTGAAATCTAGAGGGAGGTAAATAGAGTAAATTACAGCGTGATCTGATTATTGTAACGTATTCACTTCACTGGGAGATGACTCGAAGGTGCCTATGCAGGATGTCACTTTTGACTAAGTTTTGTGCTAGTGACAGCAACAAGCAGATGAACTGAAACATGTTTTTATCAGTATCTTTTCAAACAAAAAGCACATTTGGAATGCCATATATCCCTGTTTAATATAGTTAAGCCAGAAATAAGCAGGAGCTCAATTTGGCAAGTACTCTTAATCTTTGAAGCTGGAATCCAGATATCCATTTTCTTCAGATCTCTCTCTTGTAACTATTAGGATGATATAGCTGTTTGATGGGCTCTACTTGTTATTAATCCTTTAGGAAACAGTGCATTTTAATGCAGTAGTATGTGAAGGGATGCAAGGCATAGCCTTGGAGTTTTGGGGGATTGATCTGAGACTGTCAAGTTGAAAGTTTGAAAGGGATTCTTCATCATTACTGTTAGAAAATAAAAGCGCTGAAGCAAATTTTGCCAAAACAGTTGTGGTGCAATTTGGAGATAGTATGGAGCACCTCACATGAGGATGTTCCAGTTCTCCACAGCTCCAAAACCGTGGGCATTTAGAGTCACATCCAACTGGTTATTCCTCAGTTGAACTTCCCTTTGTTCCTGGAGCCTCAGTAATCCAGATGTGTTCTGTCATTTTACGTGTTCAGTGGGATGCTGAAAGCCAGGAAACTCTGGCCATGCCTGCTGCTTTGAAGCCTTATCATTGGTTTGCCTGGTGAAAGTCAGGCAGAGGAGGGACCTCAGCATTGGCATTCTGTGTTTGGGATCAGTGGTTTTAACTGGAAGAGAAAGAGCTTCGCTCTTTCTTGGGGTTTTTGTTTTTCCTTTGAAAATTTTGCTTTCCATTTTAGTCATTTTCAAGACATTAAACCAGTTTTGACAACTGGTTTATTTTAGTTGCTGTGCTGGCATGTGTCTGGGCTTCCTGCTTAAACAGTGCAACACTCACCCCTTTGTTCCCCAAGGGGAGAAGAACATGAGTCCCTGGAACAATTTCTACTGAATGTGTAGAATGTATAGCACAGGCCAAAGCAGATCCTGAGGAGCTATGTAAGTGTGTTGAGTAGATAATGAGTATAAAAGCAAAAAGTTTTATATTTGATTTTATTAAAAGCCTCTAAAGCCAGCACAGTTGTGAATGGCACTTCCAACTTCTCAGGTAAATAAATATATTAACAGAAGAGATTTCCTTATATATTGCAGCGTTTTGGGCATCTGTAATCTACATTTATATAATAGACTGAAGCAGCCTGTTTTTTTTGGAAGTATTTCACTCTTGGTACAAACAAGTGTTTATAAATGTGGGAAAACACTGTTTACTTACTAGAGTTTCTTCATTGTGGAAGAGCTTTCCTCGATTCTTGTGTGATTCTGTATTAGCTCCCTCATGAACATACACCTACTGAGCAGGCACTGTTGAGAAGAGTTGTGTTAAACAGATCTCGGCGTCAAACTGTGTTTGCTTTGTTTAAATTCAGGACTTTATTGATAAACCAGCATTAACAGAGGCCTGCCAAGGTCATAGGTGTCTTGGGCTGCTTTCTTTTGAGTAGAGAGCATCTCTTGAGGTTCTCTGGACACAATCTGTGGTTTACACTCTTAGATGCCAGCATAGTGTAAATCATACGTTAACTAGTTGCAAGAGAAAAACCTTGTCCCAGTAGGAGGAAAGGTGAGAACAGACAGGGGAGGCAACTTGTCAAAATGTAGCCAGAAATAGAAACCACATTTCCAGGTTCAGCCCACACTGTCTGCTGAATGATGTGTATTTTCCCATTATTTATTTATTTTTTTTATTTGTTTTTTAAGATTAGTGTAGGTCAGCATTTTTAGGGCATTCAAAGTCACAATTGGATGTTGACTCAGATAGTTATGGACCACATCATTTCCTGTAGTGGATTCTTGCTTCCCCCCCCCCGGGGCATTTGTTGCTGAGCATAATCTTGAATCATGTTCATGCTATGTGAGAATTTACCCCCAGATGATGGGCTTCCAGAGCTTGACCCACAGCTGCAAGGATGGGAGCTAACATTAAAAGTGATGAGTGAGATGTTCAGAGGCATCTGTGGTAGCTGAGGATGTAAGCATTCCAACTCAATAAAAGTACCTCCTTGGACGGAGATGGGAAGAAGCGAGCCACAAAGATATTTCCCTGTACCCCACCTTTAGCTGTGTCAGTTGAGTATTTATCAGAGGGAGTTTTGCCAGCTAGAGCATGCCGCTAGCTCCCCTTCACCAAACGGCTTGCTTGGAACGGTCTCGAGCATTGTCGCTTCGTGTGTCTGCCCTGCCTGCCAGGGATCACCAAGGAATTCAGCACTGCAGGGAGCAGGCAAGACAGCCCTCCAGAGTTGCCTTCAAAGGAGGAAAGAACCCATCACCTTTCAATGTGAAACATGCCAAGTGTCGTTTGCTTGTGAGACCGGAAATCAAAGATGCAAAATAGGATGATCAGATGCTGAAAGTAATCTGTGAAAATAATTCAGAGAGTCAGCCCTCTGATGAATGTGTCCATTGCTTAAATAATGGGGCACCCTAGGGAGACTTGTCTGCTATTTGGAAGGTGTAGCCAAGAATATAATTTCCTTTGCCGATTTGAGAGGTTGGGGTGGCAGTTGTGTTAGCTGAAAATGGTTGTGGAAAAATTTTTCAGTTGAAAAATACAGTCCTATCATCAGGAAAAAAAAAAAAAATCGCCTTTTTTTGTTCAGTTCAGGAGATGATTTTGGAATCCTCCACTCCACTTTCTCCTTTCAGGTTCAAGTACAAACCTACATTGCATTATTTAGATAAGTATTTAATTCCTATGGTATTTCTATAGGTATGTAACATGGTTTAGTATTTCTGTACTGAAATAATGCAGAGTTTGATCTGTATGACACTTTGACTTTTCTTAATTAGAGTTTTGGGTTGGGTGGTTTTTTTTTCTTTTCCCCCAGAAGATTCCGATTTCAGGAAATCGATGTTTTGTAATCTAGCTGTCCTTAAAAAGCAAGTACTTCTATATTATGGAGGAGTTCTGCAGATAAATAAAAAAATTTATTAAGTTAGAATAACAATCAAGGCCTTAAAAATGGGTGCTTCCTGACAAATTTTTTACATGCTAAAATACTTGTAGGTGTTCTGTGCAGACTATCTAAAGGACCTCCGTAAAGATAACCCCTCACAACTTGCCCTAGTCTTATAAACCAGAAACTAGGGTAAAAAAAATGAATAAAGAATGAATAATTGGCCTCATGAGTATAATGATTCTGTCTGTTTCTAAAGGACATTTGCTTGTGTTAAAATTAATCTTTTTTTTCTCGGAAAAAAATGCACATTTCTGTGTCACTAAAGATGAAGTAATTGCTAAAGTTATTTGTGTCACAATAACTTATTAATCTGGAAGGATGAAGACACTACCCAGAGGTCATGTATGACCTGGTAATGAGACCATCAGGCATCACCATAAATAATTAAACCAAGACACATTACTTGAGAACTTTCTCTTACCCCCTTTCTTAGGCACCTTGAAGTTCCTTCATTATCTGTATTCATATCCATCATGATCTATGTTATGGGTGGATTACAAACATAAAGAGCTGCAATTTTAATCCTTCTGAGAGGATCACAGACTCTAGAGACTTGTGTCTCTAGAGACCAGTCCAAGTCCCCCGCTTAGAGCAGGATCAGCTATAGAGCAAGTTGCCCAGGACTGTCTCCTCTTGAGTTCTGAATATTTCCAAAAATAGAGTCTCCACACCCTCTTTGGGCCACCTCTTCCAGGGTTTGAGCACCCTCACAGTAAAAAGCTTTTCTTATGTGTAAATGCCATTTCCCATGTTTCGGTTTGTGCCCATTGCCTCCTACCTTGTCTCTGGGCAGCAGCAGGAGTCTGTCTCTGTCATCTTACTCCTGCCCATCAGGTACTGAGGCGCGTAGAGAAGATTCTCCTGAGCCTTCTCTTCCTGAGGATAAATAGTCCTGGCTCCCAACTCAGCTCTCGGGTGCTTCTGATTTGATCTGGTTTTCTTTTCACGTTTCTAGTCTCAAGCAGAGACCCAAAATTAAAACTGACATTGTATGTTACTAAAACTTGAACAGCAGTGTACTTGATTCACCCCCTCATCCCCTCCCTAAGAATCAACAGCTCTTGGAAAAATCTACTGGACAGAACAGGACTTGTGAATCGTGTGTATCCTGTCAACGGGGGACGTTTGGTGTGTGTGGAAAGGGGAATGATTTGGGCTTTTGAGATTGCTAACGAAATCTTGTCATCGGGGCGAGCAGCACTTGATTCAGTACCTCATGATTCAGTGCCTCGTGTTAGCTGAGATGACAGTTGCCATGTTTACCTGAAAGGAATAATTAATCTGAAGTTGATTGAGTAATTCTGTATTTAATATGTTATAACAGAGAATTCAATTGACTTCCTGAACCAATATTTTTTTTTTCTCTCTCTCTCATACTGTTTTTCAGGAGGAATTTGGTCTTTGTTGCTGGTTTTCAAGTATTGTCCAAATCCACTTTTGTTTCATCTGCAGCAGATACGTTACCGCTGCAGATGGGATAGTGTGTACATTTCTGAAATGGGTCCTCAGGGTTTTTGTCAGTCTGTCCCTTCTTCTTGGGACTTAAAAAAGCCAAGTTGTAAAAGTCCGGCAAATATCTGTTCACCACCATTTAATGTGCTTGGTTCCTAAACAATTGCAATTGATTTTGTTTGCTCTTGCAAACAGGAATTATCCTGTAATCATCTTAGCCTTCCAGCCATGCTTACATTGACTTGTTTGTGTTTTAAAGTGAGAAAATGCAGATATTGTCATGAAAATAAGAAAGGTTACAGGCAAATAAAAGGTGGGGGTTTTCCCTGGCTGGCAGGATGTGTATCCACTTCAATTAGTTGTCACCCTTATAGCTTATTCAGTACAATGCAAGGAGTGAGGTAAACTTCAAAATTAAATAAATGACTGCTGTTTTTTTGTTGGTGTTTTTTTTTTTTTGCTTTTGCTTGTGGTTTCTCCTAAATGGCTATTCCAGGGTTCATCAGTGACAGTCTCTTAGACTGTGTGATTGCTTGCTTTTACTCAAAACACGTATACGCAGCAGAATACTAAAGGGGACAGTATTTTTCAACTACAATATATTTCTTTACAAGCAAGGCTTTGTGGCTTAGTGCAGTCAAAGTCCTGGAGGATGAAATTGTACAGGCAATTACCCACCATTTTTGAATAACAGAGCATTTCCTCTGCCAACCATGTAGATAACAGGGCGAGCACTGCAGGTACTTGGTCTCCCTTTTCTCACTAATATGTTTTATTTTTTAAAATGTCTTTATCCCCATTTTCTGTACTCTTTAGATTTTTATATGGTTTGGATTTCTACTATTTAGTGATTAAATGATTACGTTTGATAATTTACACTTCTTCACTCTTCTACAATGTATATCTATGTAGGTCCATTTTATATACATTTCTTGAAAGAGTCATGAAATATATTAGCTTGAAACCAAGCTGTCTGCTCTGTAGCTAGTTATCTTGCAGGAAATACAAGGCTCATTCTTGAAGGAGGACAAACCCCAGTGTCTTACCCTGGGTAATGAATGATAAAGCCCACAGTGAGTGAGCAGGAGAGGGACGCAGGGTCTGCCCTCCAGGATGAGTGCTTCGGCGCTCTGTCCCAGAGGAGTTGGAAGATTTCGCTGTGTATGGTCCTTCCAACGTAGCGTATGTAGGAAAAATCTAACACCTAGCGAAAGCCTGCCAGCAGCCGCTGCTGTTTTAAATGGGTTCTGCGTCCAGGCAGCGGTCCCAACCCAAACTTGCCGAACACGGGAAAAATTGATAGGGACGAATCAATAGGCAGTTTGCTGTGAGCTCCAGAGAAGTGCTTGGAGCACGTACCCTATTATTTGTTTCATACAGTTACAGATCTCTCAGAAGGCTTTACCAGAAAGCACTTGCTGCCATGGGGGCAATAGTTATGATTGCACACCCACAGAATTGTAACTCCGGGTGGGGAAAAAGCTGCAGGAGTAGATAAGCTGCTTCATGCCAATGCCCTTAGCAGTGAGAGTGAGAAATGCTGGAAGGCCTGTGGTGAAACAGGTAGGGTTATTGCTAAATAGAGTGAGGTTTCCCCCCGCTTTTTTGAAGAGAAGGGGGGTGTGGGCGGGGGCAGGGTTTGTCATGAGTCACTCTGGACTTACTGCCAGATAAGTCAGAATTTGGCCCGAGTTGTCTTTGAGTACATTTCATACACAATAGTAGCATTCAGAAATGCAGATTAGTGGTTCTGGAAATCAGCCTTAGGTTTTATTTTCATTTTTGCTCTGAAAACATTCAGGGGACTTGCAGTAAACCCCTATGCTTTACTGTAGCATTGTAAATTACCTTTAAGTTGAAAAACTGCTACCTTAAGCATGAAAATTCTCCTATGCAATGTGGTATTTATTTCAAGTGTAATCCATGCTTGTACAAGAGGCTTCTTTGGTAACTACTCAGAGGAAGTAAGGCTTGATTTTGTGAGGTGCTGAGTGCCCTTCATGTCAATCGGTTTTAAGGATGCTCAGGCTCTGGAAAGCGTGCTCTGGACAAGACTTTAACCTCGCGGATAACAGCTGTAATAATGAGAAGTGACAAGGCAAAACTGTGGGAACTTTCTCAGCTTTTTTTCCATGTTCCTGTTCGTAATGACTTAAGTGTTCAACCAAAATAAGTTTCTCTTAAGGAAACTTGACAGAAGCATTTTCTTTTAGGGCTTGCTTGTCATATAAGGTCGTTAGGTTAAGGCTGCTTGTAGTCGCCTAGCTTAGGGTAGGGCAGCCTTATTGGAAGAATACTGAAGCTAGAAATTACAGCCTCTATGACATAACGCTCCAGAAAGGTTACAAATAGTATTTTCCCAGTGACTAACAGATGTGGTCCAGTTGTTTCTGTATCCACTTTTTCAGCAGCTGAAGGTAGTAACTTCTGTAGGGCATGATGGATAAAGGATAATTCTCTCCACTAGGAAATACTCTTCTAGCACCCATTAATATAAGGCTGATGTGTACATAAGGAGATTTGGCCTCCTTTCAAAACACTTGGATATTGTTTTACTCCTTATTAATTTGAAGGCATTGGTAATCACTGTAAGGTTTCATGCCTGTAAAAAAATTTAAAAAGGGATTTGCAGGTTAATGAGATCCTGTGGCCATAAATTTCACTAGTTAGTAGTGTTAAATAGGGAAGAACATGAAAGATACATTTCCAAAACCTGCTGAATAATATTCTCCCAGGTTGAATGCCTAGGTTGAAACAGAATTTTGTGGGTTATTTGTTGTAAGAATGATCACTGCTTTTTCCCTGAAACTCTTTTCTTTCTTTTTTCTTCTCCTGGAAAATGTATAAACAGTTAAATATTTTAACTCTACTTGATGCTGCTGTGTATTGCACTGATTGGTTCTGTTTCCTACTTTTCCTGGTAGGAACAAGTTTATCTGTTTATATCAACCTCTTGCTTTTTTAATTCCATATGTTCTTAGCTCCTCGGACAATGCTGTCTTTTAATGTATCTGCACAGCAACTGATACCCTTGTCTGTGGTGGTGACTTCTAAATGCCATTGTGATGGAAACAGTAATTATTATTATACTTAAATAACAATCATATAAATAGCAGTGTGCAGAGAAAGTGCTCTGGAGCCTGGTGTGCCTTCATACCCTCAGTGAGGTTTTGCTTTGGGTTGAAGCCTCTAGGCTGCACTGCAGTCTGTGGAAAAAAAAAAATGAATAGCACCATTCTTCCAGAGCCAGAAAAATTTCTAGTAGGACAGCTACAAGTGCTGTGAACACATGAAAATTAGTGATGCTAAGGCTGCATGCTTGTTAACTTTGATGAGTAGGTATACCTGCCCCGAGGACATCACTGGGTAGGCAGAGAGCAGGATCAGAAAGTTTTCGTACCACAGAACCTTCAGCTGTCATTCCACTCCACTGTACAAGAAGGGAAAAGAAGTTAATGATGCAGGAAGAATGACCACCACCAGCAGCTGGATCCTGGTGGCTTCTACTGATATTTTCAGATGGGGAACAGCTACAGGCTGCCATTCTCAGTCCTTCCTGCAGAAATCAAGCAATAAAAAAGGAAATTACCTTTGCACAGATTCTGAATGCCTAGAAGAAACAGATTTCCTACTACAGCTGGTGCTTGGAAATGCTGTTGTCGAACAATGCTTATAAAAGCCTTCAGAGGTTTACGGTTGGACTAGATGACTCGAAGGCCTTTCCCACCTAAATGATTCAATGGTTGGGGTCCCTGCACCCATGCTAGGACTTGAGCAGTGGTAAACTTGTAGGAAGAGGTGTTCCTTTTGGAAGTCATTCTTAGTAGCCTGCCTTTCTGTCTCATCTTTTAAGCACAGTTCCACAAACTACCTGCAGTGTGAGTGTACTATAGTGATGCTCACATACAATTTCAGTATAGAGTTAGACGGAGGCCGGTATTTTCCTATTCCTATTCATCTCAGTGAGAAAACAACCTGGTGGTAACGTCAGCGGTGTTGATAGTCAATACGCGTTCTTACAGTAGGTGTCTACCCTCTTGATCAACTGGGTCATGAATCTGCTAAGTACATTGGAAACTTCCCTTGGACAGGGTGTGAGGAGCATAAGACATAGGGCGACAAGGTGAAAAATTTAAGAAAGCCGTTTTGAATTCCAGAACAAATGAAAACCATAGCAAGGATTAATGCTTATGGTATTCCAGGTTGTGTATCAGATGGAATAAACACTGATTAAAAAGTTCCTGTTTTCAGGGTACTTCCTATTTTGAATACACTCGCATAGAGTTCCAGTTAAATACCAAATTAAAATCAGTTGGGATCCTTCACTTAGAATTGACTGCTGCCAGTAACAAAAGAGTTCATTTGTTGTTTATTTTCCCATCTGGTCATTCCAGGTTCTGGAAGGATGAAACTTACTGAGTGCTGAGCATTTCCTTTTTCCATTTCAGGTGCCAGTTGTGGGTATTTGACATTTGAAAACTTACCCTTTCGTGTGAGAGCATCGTATGAGGAACTGCAGTCCTGATTTACAGAGTTGTTTACTTGCTGAACATGCTGACTGATGCCTGATAGAATTATAGAAAAGCACTAAGGTATGCATCTAATTCACCCTAAAAGTTCCAGGTGTTGAGTTTCCTTTTATAGAGTAATTGATGCTGGAAGGGACTTTGGGTCATCTGTTGTCCAGCCGTTCCTGTTCAAACCATTTCAACTAGACCAGATTACTTTGGCCCATCCCCAGTCTCGTTTTGAACATTTTCAAGGGTAGAGATTCCACAGTCTCTCTGAACTACGTTCTAGTACGTCACCACCCCATGATGGAAACATCTTTCCTTCCATCTAGTTGCCATTTCCTGTGCTGTAACTCGTATTCATTGCATCTTGTTTTGTTCTGTTGCTGTGCACCTCGTTTTTCGGTGGCGCATGGTTAGTGTGGATTTTAACCTACAGCATTTAATGTAGTCCGGGATTAGGGAACTTGGCTCTATCCTGCATGGATGGGTATTTTTTTGTTTGGTCGCAACTTGGACTACAAGAAGGGTAGTCATGGGTAAGCTGTGGATGGCATCTGAAAAGCTGCCAGTTCAGTACAAAGTCTGGTACAGATATTTTGTGAGACTTTGGGCATGTCAGTCCTTTGAAGCTTTGGTTCTTCATCTGTCAAATGGGAAGACAGTCACGTTCCCTCTGCATCTTTGTTTAGCTGCTAAGTTCTCTGATAACCATGTATATAATGCCATGAATGCAGGTAGGGGAACTGTATTGCTGATTGTATATGCTGCATTAAAATCGCAATACTTCAATAGAGTAGTAGCACATTCAGGAATCCAGAAAGAGGTTTATTGTATGCTGGGTTTAATGTACCAGCCAAACAGCAGTGGTCATGAATTGTTGACAATTAAACACTTAGCGTATGAAGAGTTGAAGATGAGAACTTGGATGTATACATTTCCATCAGTAATTCACAGGACATTAAAGCCTCAATGTCAGAAGTTGTACCTCTGCACAGGATGACAGTATATTAATGAAGTTGCTCCAGCCATTACACTCCAATTGCTAATTTATTCATGGTTTACTAGCAGTAGGGAGAGAAGGGGGAAAGGAAAAGCCAAGGTCTGAGTTCAGTAGCCCTTGAAACAAAAACGCATACTAGCTTTATTTGCAGCATTTGATTTCTGAGTCGTGTATCTATTTCGGCGTTGGTGAATGAGACCAGATTAAAAGGAAGCAAGTGAATACAGCTCAGATTAATTGACTCGAAGTAGGCCTTATCACCAAATCATTCCACTGGAGCTGAATGTTAACAAAAGTGTGTTCAGGATGGTATGGTGAAACATGTTCTCATTTTCCTAAAAACTCACCCTGAGTTCGTAGCATTTAACCCTGTGGTTTGAATTGTTATTGTTGGATGGCTCACATATCTGTACAGAAGACTGCTACTGCTACAAAAACACTCACGATGAGTTAAGATGGATTAATGAGATAACAATATGCCAGAATACTGACCTGTTACGCTAGCTGCCCTCTAAGCTGAGAACCAAGACATGGTCACTTCTTGTGTGCCTTTATGAACCAGTGTATTCTGGAAAAGTTTTACTAGTTAAGAAACATGGGCGAAGGACACCATTTTTTAAAATAGTTTAGCTGTGCTAGTACCCCTCTTACAGAGGATGGCTCTGGCTTCCAAGAGGACGGGTGTCATGTTGCCAGGATTGTGACAACCCTTCGTAGCAGAAAAACCCAGAAGGTTTAGGAGTCTGTGGGTCAGAAACTGCAGAAGCAGATTTTGGAAGATTTGGTTCATACTGTCACTCAAGTATGAAAGAGTTGATTACTTTGGAGAACTGAAATGCATGCCTGCACACCTCCTCTCCCTCTGTCCCTGTCCTCCTGTGCCTGCTGCTGTGCCCACCCCCAGTGCGCGGTTTTCCAGGGAACTCTCCTGAAAAAAAATTTAGGCAGCGTCCAGTTTCCCTTTTGTTTTTAACTAGCACTCATTTGTAGATACATTTCAAAACTCAGTATAGACACCTTAGAAATCACAAAATTGTGCTCCCCTAATTATTGTTTTGCCTGTAAATTGGGTTGAAGGAAGTTATGCTTTGAAAGACTTGCCAATTAACTTTATACAGACGTCTGCAGTCTTCCTCATTTCAGTGCCATTGTCCAAAGTACACGTTAAGCAAAATTTCATATGCAAACTAGTTCATGAAATACATATGCCCTGTTTACATATCTAAAGATTCCTGTTTATCTGCGTGTATATACATTACTAGTACACATCAAATGTGGGCACATCTGTTTCATTCAAAACATGCCAGATTAGCTTGGAGAATTTATACACATTTTTAACCTATAGAATTTGCAAACTCATTTTGGATGCTGCGACTTGAAGATCTTTACTTAAAAGCTAAACTGGCTAATTAGAGGTGACAGTAACTTCCAGCGGGGATAATACTAAATAGTTGGAAAGAGTAACTGATGGGGGAGTGGTATAGCTGAGACTAGAGAGGGCAAAGCACATGGCATGAGAGGAGAAAATGATGGTCCGAGATTGACTGTGCAAGATCTTACACATTGTGGAGTGGGAGTCACTTTAATGAGTGGGAATTGTGGCAGCCCCTGCCTGATAACAGGCATCTACTCTCCCTGAATCCCGGGGCTGGGAAGAAATTTCCTTGAAGGTGCAGTTTCTGATAACACGGACATGGCCTGTACATCTAACAGTCTCTTAATGAAGTGCATAGTTTGTCCTGTGTTGAACAATTGTCCAGCTGGAATGGTCTCTTACTTCTTGTTACTGTAATTAAATTTCTCTCTGCCTCGGTAGCGCTGGGGATTACATTGACACAGCGTCTCATAGGAGGTCACTGGTTTGAGGACAGGGTTGGCTAGTGACAGTCTGATGCTTGGTCTGGAAACCAGTTGGTGATCCTCCTTCAGGGTGTACCGGACAAATAATCCACATGTTGCAAACCCACCATCACAAATGGCACTACTAAGCCATCTCATCGACCTTATTGCTTGCTCAGAGATTTGATTTGTGCATTGGAGGTAGAACAGCCTTCCCAGCTCTCCTTTCCTGAAATGAAGCACATTGGTGGGACAACATGGAAGTTTGTATTGCAACTACCTCATTGTGATGCCGTTGGGTGGAGGAAAAAGATTTTGGTTTTTTTTTTTCTTTAAACTGGTTAATTTGGCATGCTTTTAATATTAAAAAGAGGAGACAAAAAGTAAACACATGATTTCTCCTTATAGTCCCTTTTTACCATTAGGAAAACTGTAAAGAGATTATCAAGAAGCTTCCTTTCTTATTTCCAGTTTTCCCACTCCCTCTCTGATCTTGTCCATGAGTAGTTTCTCTGAATTTACACTTCTTCAGATTCACAGTGTTGTAAGTTTTCTTCCTGCTATGCAAAAGTGCTTTGCTGTGCTTAAACACTTTCTATGGATTGTGTGTAGAAGAAAAATGTAGAGTGAAAATTACACATTTAGAATGAAGCTGATCGTATTTCATCTTAGGACTATAGTTATATGTAATTTATGCAGGGCTAACAAATGCTAAGTAGCGATTGCATGCATGGTTTGTAGATGTTAAAGATGGTTAAGATGTCATTATAAATCATATGTTAGAACTGCAACTGCCAATTAAGAGAGTATTAACACATGTAGTAACATTGTATTAACCCTTTATAAACTGTTCCCAAGGTACTGTCCCTGTATGTGATACTCATTTTTGGACTGAGCTTAGAAATAAAGTGCAAAATAAAAGTAGATGAAGAAGGGAAAATTTATTCAGATTGCAATAAGGAGTTTTGGTGAGATGTTTTCCACAGATGACAGATAATTTCATTCAATTAGATTAAACCAAAACAAAACTAAACCCAAAAAAGCCAACCCCCCAAAAAAAACCCCAAAACAACAAAAACACAACCCCTCCCCCCAAAGAAAAACCCCAACAAAACCAAACCCACAAAAAATACCCATACCAACCAAAACAACAACAACAACAACAACCAGGAAAACATATATTAGGTCATCAGAATGAAAAACCATAGATTCATTAAGACTACGTGGAAGTAGAATAAATTGAGACAGAGAACTGAGCTGCAAAGAAGCCTTGTTGGGAGTGTGCAGGTGGCTTAGAGGCCTTGAACTCCTGAAGAAGGTTTCCTTTCCTGCTGCCCCCACCGCCCCCCCTTGCTGTCCCATGGTGGGCTGCGTTTATCCAAGCTGTGAACACAGGAACACCTAAACCTTGGATTTTCAAAGTGATTGTTGTCATCCTAACGCACTCGTTTTTCACATTGAAACATAAATGACTGTAAATTAATGTAGCAACCTAATATTGCAAAGCTTAGATGTTTCCATCTTTAATAACATTAGAGAGAAAGACAAGTAATTTCGTAGTCTGTTAATGGTTCCAAGGATTAACCAAATTTTAGGACTTCAAATTTATTAACAATTGCTAGATTTGAATTAATTTTATTCAATTAACTAACTCAAGGATGATTTTCAATGTAAATTATGACCTTAAACACAATCACTATGGAAAGGAGAAGTGAGATGTGGATAAATGACATATTATTGGATGCTTCAGCATCATCTTGAGTTTAAGAAATAAAATTTAAGTGGGGGAGAGAAATGTATCACTAACAGTTGGTTTTTTCTTGTTACTTTCAGATATAATATGTGCTGCTTCTCTGACAAATATATTAGATGGGGATAGGGTGGTGGCTTCTGCAGTAGCTGGTCCAGCTGTGGTCCAGGTCACCTTTCAGGGATCTGCTTGTGTTTAAAAATTACCAAATTCTAGAGGGGTTAGAAGGTGAGATAACTCCAAGGATTTGGGCTATGAGTCCCTCTCTCCTCCCCCAGTCCCAGGCAGGGTTCTTTTCAGAACATATAGTCAAGATTGGCAGGTGCCAAATGATTGGGGGTGGGAATGGTGAGGGAATATAAATGCCAAAGATTATCCATCTGATAGATAAAGCCTCAGGATTTAGCTAAATAGAAATTTACTTTGGTACATAACAGATGTCCAGATGTCCTTTGGGATGAATTCATTTATTTAAATCCTATCTGTTTTAATGAAACCCTTTTAAAAAGCTGGAATGAAACCTGACTTAAATGCCCGCTGAAACGTCTGCCAAAACCCAGCTGCTTGACAGGGGTGGTCTAACAAATGTGCTTCAAGGAATTACCAATGGTTGGTCAATACCTTGGTGCCATCTTTAGTAGACGAGAGCTTAGCAGCTACTGGTTCTTCACTTGCACTCATACCTCTCTGTTTTCTGTAGCCACTGAATATCTTAACAGACTAATCTTAAGAACAAGTTACTCAGCTGGCTGCAGTTATGAGAAGCTGTAGGAAAAATCTTAAATAACTGTGTTATGAGAGCATGTATGAAGAAACAGGAAAAGATGATTAAAAGTTGTTTGTCACCAGTGAAATTATTCCTGGCTTCTTATACCAAAATTATCATAGTGATACAGCAACAATGACAGTGGTACAGTCAGTTTGCCATCGAAATATCTTTCATAAAAGACAAAATACTAATTCTAAAATTAGTCTCTTAGCTATTGTTGACCTGAAATAGATCCTAACTGCAAAGATGGCCCCAGCCACTGTGGTGCTAGACAAAGTATTACATTACCAAATTCGCTGTTGTGTTCTATGTAACATCATAACAAATACAGCCTTAGGATGTATCTTCACTAACGGGTTGGTCCCCCCTGCTGCAGGTTTGGCCTTAACCTGACACTTTCCTGGGGGCGGAGAGCCGCTGCCCTGGCTTGGTGCTGCCTGCAGCGCCGGCACGGACCTGGGCTGGGGCTCTGTTTCTGCCAGGGCTGGCCGCCGGCCGGCGGTGTGCGACCAGGGCTGGCTGGGGAGCGGGAGAGCTGGTGTAGCGTTGGCAGATTATCACCTCGAGGACTGCCTTCCTGTTTAACTGCCTCCTCTTCCTGTACTGAAAATTGTTGGCTCAGCCTTCTAGTCTTACGTTTTCTTGCTGGATTTCTGTTGCATTTCCCAGCATTTGAACAGTCTTAAAAATCCTCTTCCCAGCTGCCTAGAACCTCTGGGACTGTTCTTATTGCTGATGTATTGTGCCGTTGACAGAGGAACCGCTTGCTGTAGCACACATGAGGGAATATACTTTCCGCTCTAAGTACAGCACAGGGCAGGAGTTTCCCTTTTTATTGCAGCCAAATACAACAAAGAAGCAGAAGTTGTTTAATCTTGAGCTCATCAACGCAGTTTCGTGTTGCTTTTAGTTACTCTTTGTGTTCACGTGTGCGTGTTACCTTTTTGGTAGGCAAGCTTTTCTGTTGATTGTTGACAGCTGCAATGATAGTTGATATTGTACCTATGATACTGCTCATTGATTACCTTCTCACTGCTCAATCAATTCCTTGATGTGTTGTTATTTGGCAAATAAGTGATGAAAATTAAAATAAATAAATAAGGTTTTGTAATCTAATACGAAATCTTACCTAGAGGACTACTATACAGGCGCATCTCCCCGCTATTTGCCGCCAAGATGCACCGATATGGCACTCCAGCACTGTGATCACACTGTGAGGATGTTTCATCTGGCTAAAATTTTACAGCACATAAGTCATTGTGCAAATTGCTCTGAAAAGGAAGGATGTGAGCATGTACATCTATTTAATTTCCTATGCTTTCTGAAATCAGACCAATTACTAATGGTTCGTGTTGCAGTTTTCTACTGTCTGCCAAGGACAGTCTTTTACCTACTCCGGAAAAACATTGTCAGCATTTTGTTTTCTGTGTTGCCCAGAGCACCATACACCCAGCTAATGTGGAGGGTGGTCAGATTCTTGTGGTTGCAACCACATTTTCCTTTCAGTCTCCCAAATGTTGACAGCAGTAAACATAAGTATCTTTTGGCTATATCATGTTGCCAGTAAATTCTGATATATGATCCTGCGAACTGTTTGTTAGAGGTATAAACTAAGGAATTGGCATTTGGATAGAAAAGCAGGGCTTGCATTTGAGGACGAGTTATGTTCTAGTTAAGATTAGGATATGGAATATCTCTATTGTTGGGCTGCCTGTTTATTTTTGGATTGGGTTTGTTAGAGCCTGTTAGATGCTTTAAAACTAATTAGAGCTGAGATGAGACATTTGTCAATAAGCAGATAGCTTTATAAATAAAAATGGTTAATAGATGTCTGAGAAAAATTTTAAAACTTAATTACAGAAGTAGTTCATCTTGGTGAAGATGATATGCCTGTGAGAATAATGGTTTGGAAAAAAGCTGGAGAGCATCTAAAACCAGTATTTGGGCTGGTTTGAAGTCCAGCTTTTCTTGATCTGCCATCTTGGATGAGGTGCAGAGACCGAAGCTGGTTCTATGCTCTTGAGTCGTATCAAGCTTCACAGTTATATTCAAGAGCAAAAATTCTTTAGTTAGAGGCTGTATCAGGATTGTGTCTTTCGTTGCACATGGGAGGATCTGCTGTACGTGTCAGCAGGTTACATTAGCACCTGCTACAAGAGATGTTGGGAGCAAATGCTTGCGTGTGACTCTTGTGACTGATGTAAGGTTGGTCAGGGGAAGACACTGATGCAGGGTTCATGCTGAATACAGACTCTTCCAAAGAGCTCTGACTCTTAAAACTCTTCAGTATTGCAGATTGTTATACGCAGCAGCAACTTGCACAGGAATTGGGTGGTTCTTCCATCCCATGTGGATTTCAAATAAAGGCCCCTTGTCTTTATGAAATGGACATTATTGCAGAAATTATTGGTCTGTTGTGGAAACATTTTGGGGAGGATTCTTGTTTTATATTCTGTCTGGATGACTGTAATTGTTCTTTTGGTGCCTGAAACCTCTAAATCTATCCAAAAAGTCTACATGATTTTGTAAAGCCTTCAAAGTGCAACTTGAATACAACCTAATGGCTGAGTAGATGAAGGGAAAATATAAAGTGCTGTTTGCTGCCTGAGTCATGAGCCTTGTAAACTTGGATATGGCAATACTGTGGACAGGCCCAAGCACCTCTTAAGTTTGCTTATTTTTCTCATGTCTTTCTCACTAAGGAGTATTTTGAATAGAACTGTGCAGGAGCACTGCAAACCGTAGAGGTCTCCGTAGACTGAAAATAAGAAGTTGGCCACAGAGCGTTAGCTCGTTTCCTTCCAGCAGTACTTCTACCGCTGATGCTACTAGGAGAAGTTACTCAGGGCTGTAAAACTCCAGTACCCAAACAGTTGATAGTACAGGAAAGTGTAGATAAATCATTTTCTTCCTTACAGCCATTTGTGAGGGCTGTTGGTGTTGGTACATTTCGCAATGTCAGCGTACCAAGTAGTCGTTATTTGTTGTTGTTAGTTTTTAAGTATCTGTGCATGGAAACAAATTGATAGGCTGAAAGGCTCAAGGTTCAAATTCCAAATGTGCTTGACAGTACTATATATATATACACTTAACATATATATATAAAAAAATAATCATGACTGTTAGTATTGATCAAAAAATTAATTAGACATGTACAGTTCCATTGTCCTGGAAGAGCAACTATAGATCCCATGACTCAAGCGTATTAGTATGGATAATTTATCTAGGTAATTCTTGGTCAGGTGGCAGGAAACTTTGCCAGTTGGATGAGGATCAGCTGAGCACTTAAAACGTTTCAGGTTTCTCTGAGCTGTGCAGAGATCTTGTACCCCTCGCCGCACTAAAGAAATGGAACAAAACCACAAACAGTCGTTTTCGTCCTCCTTTCTTCTGTGAGGTTTTTTTTTACCTTTTAGAGTCACTCGTTTAGACTGATTAAAACTTTCCCATTTATCAGAAAATGTGGGGAAAAGAAAAAAGTAGAACGTGTGCTGCATTTATGCTGTTGAGTGAAAATTTGCTTGGTTTTAGCTCAAGTACTAAAGTTTTCTGCTTTGCAATTTGAGAAGTTTTCCATTACTGCATCACAGGATTTCTATGAAAATGAAATTATTTAAAACTTTTGGTAGGAATGTGAGGGTTTTGAGTATCAATAAGTATATGGCAATAGGGACAGCTTATGACAGTGATGCTTCAGCTCTCACGGGATCAAAGGATCCAGGAAAAGACATCCCCTGAAAATCAGTACAGTTCCTTTAGACCTCACGCTCCTGAATTCACTCTCAGATCTGGCAGAGTTTCAAATGGACTCTTCCTGGAGAATTATCAACACAAGGTGTAATCACTGCACATTTTAGCTTTTACCTTTATTAGCAAATTATATCATGAATAAATATGATTGCTAGCTAAAGTGATACTGACTGTAATGCAGATGTAGTTAATAGATAGAAAAAAGTACGTTTAACATCATTTATGATAATTAAGTTTTGAATCTTGTTTGAGGAAGCTGTATGTATTGCTGGTCAATTCAGAATGAAAATAGTGCTTAATTATATTTTTCTTACAGATCTCAATCTCTAATCTGTAGGTAGCAGTGAATTCTCATAACAGCACAAACAGAACCAGTTGTTTTATTCAGAAGCTTTGAGATGTTGCAGTCTGGATGCAGATATAGTGCATGAAAAGTTGGCTTCTATGGATTGTTTTGTAGATTTGTGGATTTTTTTCTTTAATGGAGTTGAACTGCTTTGCCCATTCTGCATCCCAAACTTTTTCCTCTGATGGAGAATTCTGCAGGGGACCAGGTACTGGGTCTGGGCAGGGGTGACTTCATTTGGAATGGATTGCAGGGGAAAGCAGTCTTTTTTATCTGAGCCAGAAATAAGGAACTAAAATAAAAGAGCTCAGAATCTGGCCCTGAGTTTCATGCAATTTTCATTTTTGTTATAGTAGTAGAATTATGAGTTACTACTGCTCATAAGAAGAGAGGTTTCACACAGAAACCTCAAGAGATATGGGCTGTAAAATGCTGAGCAGGGTGCTCTTTAGTCATAAGGGGAAATATTTTAAAAATATTTTTGAAAATAACACATAATGGTTAGCTCATGACAGACTTTTTATAAGGTACTTCCACCATTTTGGCATCTAAACTCAGGATTTGGGTGGGGAGTTGTTTTCAACGTACCTGATATGGAGGGGAGGGAGCAGCTGGACAGACAGCACAAATATATAAGCTTTAGGAACCCAGGTTAAAAATGTCAGGGAACGGTACAGTGCTGCCCTGAGTTTGCTTGGAAACCAAAAGTGGTACCTGTGTGCTTGCGAGGGGCTCCACTAAGGCTTATATTCTCCCCTGCTTCTGGTTAATAGGGCTGATCAGAACTAACTCAAAGGAGCCCTGTGTGGTACCGCACTTGCTCCGGATCCTGTTGCCATCTTTCTGTGGAACCGGGTGAGAATTCATTCAAGCCCTAGGAAGCTAGCCCGACAAACAGCGGGAGGGGAAACTGTAGAAGTGTCGAACCTGAGACTGCACTGCGAGTCTGTGGCTGAAGCCTGCAGAAATCCAGACCGGCACTGTTGGCTGTGCCAAGGCACCGCTTCGGAGCTGGGGAGAGCTGGGGAGGAGTTTAGAAGAAACAAGGTGTCAGTAATTCTGCAGCTTCAGTTCTGCATTGTTTATGAAACTCAGATTTTTTCTGAGTAAAAGGCACTGAGATTTTTTTTTTTTTTTTAAAAAAAGCAGCTATTTTCAGTATGTTTACATGTGGATTTGGTACATGCAATGAAATGCCTTTCGTGTGGATTGATTTAGTTTGTACGTTTCCTGTTCACCCTCTCCCCCCC